>PVKM010029428.1:0-17776 GCA_004027735.1 Carollia perspicillata | reverse complement strand
AGTCATGCACCACTGAATAGTGGGGATGCTTCTGAGATGTGCATCGTTAGGCAATTTTGTTTTTGTGTGAACAGCTTAGAGTCCATGTACAAAAACCTAAATAGCATACCCTGCTACTGTAATTGTATGGGCTACATTTCTACATGAATCACAGTGCAGAAGGCTTGTTTACACCAGCATCACCACATATACATGAGTAACTTATTGTACTGTAGCTATCATGTCACCAGGTGATAGGAATTTTTCAGCTTCATTATAATCTTAGGGGCCACTGTTGTATATGTGGTTCCTCACTGGCCAGAATGTCATTATGTGGTACTGTCTACAGGATCCTCAGTTTGACAGGCAGATTCCTATAGGTAAGTGACCCAGGGCCACTTAACCATTACATGGTTCACTGGAGTATCCCTGGATTTTCACCTCCAAAGACTCTCCTCCTTCCCAAATTTGAGTCATCGTAAGAGTCATAATTTTTGCTATCTCCTACCTTATAACTATTACCTGGGTTATTTAATTAATGTCGTTCTTTATTTCAACCTATTTTTAAGTAAAATTTATTTTAAAAGGAGCTTTTTCCTACTAATGTAAATAAAAAACAGAATTATGTTCCATAAATAAAGGATAACCATAAATAAGCAAAACAAAAAAAGAAAAATTATATAAAAAAAGAAAATGATATACTGACCCTTTCGGGGAGGCTCTGAAGCTCTCTCTTTGTTATAAAATAGCAAGTGGCAAGTTCAAGAGAGAAGTTAAAGACACACTACCGCCCTACTGCAGCTTTCTCCTACACATAATCAGAAGGTCTGAACAAGTGCTGGAAGGGAGGAGCTTTGTGTGCAATTTAATGCATACCTTAATTGATACCAACCATGGCTTCAAGAAATTTGGCATTTGATGCAAAACCAAGAAATTTGGTATTTGATGCATATCTCAGCCAAAGCAGTACAGAGAAACCTAGCAGTCAGAAAGACAAGACTGAGTTTGAAGACTATGTAAATCAAATTTCAGTACCATGAATCTCAGGATTATGGGAGTATCTCTTTTTTTTAAAATAACATATAAATACTTTGAAACATCAGCATTAACTGGAACATGAAACTAAAAGCAATTTTCATGAGAATAAAGAAGTATTTCTCATGTTTGAGAGGCATTCCACGAGAAAACAGTGCATCGAGAGAGAAAGAACCTCAATTTAGGAACCAAGTAGACGTGTACTCACACCTACTCAGCAGCTTGTTATGTGTACATCATACACGCTGAGTTTCTCTGGACTTTCCTTTGTTTCATCTATAAGCTTGGGAAAAGGCATGACTGGCTTTCTGTCATGCAATGGTCATTTGCATAATATCTTAGGTTAAAGGATAATTTTATCAAAAAGGTAAAATAATGACTCCCATATTAATAAAAATGAATACCTGGTGAATATTTTATTTAATTTATCAGTAAAAATTACAACTCACTCAAAGGAGAATTCAAAGAACAGAGACATAGATAAATGGGAATGCTAAAATTAATTTACGAATAGACAAAAATTGTCTTCTTCCAAAATGGGAGGGGGAAATTCATTGACCTCCCACAGGACAAGAATTATTTGCATTACTATAATTTTCTCATCAACTTCTAAACTTTTCTTGTCAATTCAGAAATTTATAGCAAAATAGTTTTCAAGTTAACTTTTATTTCAATGACTTATAAAATAGCTTCGTGAAAGATAAAGTTCTATATGCCTGTAGAATTACATGATCCCCAGAGACCTGTGTTCCACTGAGAGAATAGCTAGTCATTTCTTTTGTTTACTCCAAAGTTTTAATTTTTCCTTACACTTACGTCAAGACCTTGTCTGCAGAAATTAACACCATTTTTGAAAATAGTAGATTTATAATACAAGATAAGTGAACTAGAACAAATTATTCTCCTTTAAAATATTATCAATGTTGATGATTCTGTAGTAATCACCTCAATAATGGAAATGATAGGACAGGAAAAGCCTCTTCTAATTTTAAAATTGTAAGATTCTATTATCTTGCAGATTATATAGTTTATTTCTATTTTACTAAAGCTTAGTTTCAAAAGGTCAGGAGTAAATTGAAAATCAATCTGTAATAAAAAAATAATTTCTGAAATTAAAATGCAAGAAAAAATGAGTTGATAATAGAAAACCGGAAGTAAACCAATTTTCAGTAAAATTTGAATTATGTAATCCCAGGTTTTCCTTATTTAAGAAATGCTGACAAAGAATGACATGACCAAAGGTGAAAGATGACAAAAGCTCTAACTCAATGTCCTGATCAATACAGAAATTTATGGTAAAGTAATTTCTGAGAAGTTCTTCAAAGTGACCTACATGATTTTTAACTCATTTCTTTGCAAGTTCTTAAACAAAGAGTGTAATTTTATACAGTAAATAAGGTAACTGAAAGTGCATTTTCTAAGTAATTAAGTCTGTTTGTGAGCGTTTGGAAGTTGATTTCTCAATTTCATTTTGCACTCAGATTTCCAATGAAGCTCTATAATTCTCTTAACATGTCAGCACTGCCCCTAAGTTGGCTGGTGTTTAGCGTCTGTGTAGGGCAGTTCCCAGTGACAGACCAACAACTCAACGATTCTGTCTTAGCCGCTGACACCCCCAAGCCCTCCAATAAATTTAGCAAACAAAGCAAAAGAATGTAAATGACATTTCCTTCCACTCACAAAAACAATTTTTATGTTTAGTAATTAGTGGCAGTGTTTAACCAGGATTGGAGTTTTAAATGGGGCAGTTGTTACTTACCACAGCCATGTAATAAAGTGTCGAAGGTCATCAGAACAGGATATCTGTGTTTAAATGGAAAAAGATAAAGGTTCTGTTTTCTAACTGGAGGGAAGCCTGCTAAAATAGACTTCTAAGTGTCTAAAGCAGCCCTCAGCACAAATGGCGATTTCCATGTTCTAGCCCTTCTTTCCTTTCTACTGTGGGTGACAGAAGCAAACATTAAAATATAACAATTCTGAGTGCCCACAATGTGTGGAATCTTACTGGTATCTCCTTGTGATCATACTACACATATGCATTTTGTTTCCCATCTTATGGGAACAGGGTAGCTACTATCTGAAAGTGCTCAGACACTGGAATGGTGAGCCCGTGTTGATGGTAGTTTGGGAGCATGGGTGACATCAGGGCTTCACTTTGAACTCCTTCTTGAAGTGTCCCATCTCATGACCTTTCTTCCTCACAGACTCCTCTTCACATTCTCATGATTCTAGCACCGTCATTTCAACCTTTGTCTTTGTATTTATTGGAAAAGGCATGGCTTTGGAGAAATACTCATCCCTCTCCCTTACAGAAAAAAAGATATTGGAGCTTAGAGAGGTTTCGGTTGCATATGTAATAAACAGTCAATTGAATTTGAACTCACATTTACTCAGTTCCTGAGCCAATGCTCTTTCTTCCTCATAAATTACCTCCCTGCTGAAAAATAAACTGGTAGTCTTTTTAAAACTGATTTTTGCCCTGGCTGGTGTGTCTCTGTAGATTGGATCCAGCCTGCAAGGCAAAGGGTCGCTGGTTTGACTCATGGTCTAGGGCACATGCCTGGGTTGCGGGCCATGTCCCCGGTGGGGGTCTTGTGAGAGGCAACCACATATTGATGTTTCTCTTTCTCCTTCCCTCCCCCTCCCTAAAAATAAAAAAAGTTTAAAATGATTTTACATGTTCATTGTAAAAATGATGCAAACTATGCAGAAAAGTGCAAAATAACAAAGTAACAGTTACTCAAATTCCTACCATAGAGTGACTAATATTCAGAAGTATTATTTTCTAGTTTTTAATGCATCTTACAAAATTGTAATCATCCAGTAATTACATTATTCTATATCTTTTTATGTTTATTCAACACGATATTAACACCATTTTCTTATTAAATACTTTAATAATATGGTTGCTAATCGTTGTAAATAATTCCTCTATAATAATGTATGAGTTTATCTAAACCACTCAAATGACATTTAAAAATAATCTTGATTATCAAAATATTTTATCTTAGATATTTATTCCATAAGTAGAATTATTATATGAATAAGATATGGAATTCAGAAATTAAGGACATAGAGTTTAATTATTAGCAGTTGCAAAGGGAACAGTATAAACAGCAGGCACTCCTTATACAGAGAAGATAATTACTAAAAAGTTGTATGTAATAAAGACATTAACATTATCTGAGTCCATTATAATATAGGTTTCTTACAATTAAAAAGAAAAATTTTCCACTTAGGCAACATTTACACTGTACCGAACGTCCAGATGAAAAACAGGAAGTCACCTCATTCAGATGTGGCCGTCTGTACGGTGTTGAGTGCAAGCATTGGTGATCTGGGCTCAGAGCAGTTCGTCTTCGAAGTAAAAGGAAAGAACAGTCCCACAACACTGTAACCTTAAAATGATATGCGATGGAAGATGCTTCAAACATTTCTACCCGAAGTGTAAAAAAACACTGGTACGCGTAACATGAAGTGGTCTGTGATAGACACGGTAGACTCACAGCACTCACTGACATTTTTCCACTCTCCTCTCTGTTGATTCTCATGAAAGTGGACTTGAAGTCACCTGCTGATTCCAGTCTAACCGGGATTTTGAGGAGCCACAAGTTGCCAACTTGCACAAAGGTATTTCTGTCTGTGGCTATTAGATAAAGGATAACAAATTGTGGCATAAAAGCATTGGGAGAAAAGAACTGGCAGGAAGTTCTCAGCCGACTCAAGAAAAAATAAATGCAGTGACATTTGAACCCTTATTGTGGCCAACAAACCCCATAAATGTAAAAATCACATTTCTCCGTACAGCTAACTTACAATCCATGAGCACTTGAGAACCATGCTAACACTCTGTGTGAATTAGGATGTAACCCACAGGCAGACTGTGTCATCCAATGCCACTGACAGTCTCTTGAAGCCAAAACATCAAGCTCTCACAATGTATCTTCTTTAATAAAACCTACCCTCAGTCCTGGCTGGTAATAGCTCAGTGGATTGAGCGCAGGCCTGCGAAGCAAAGGGTTGTTGGTTCGATTCCCAGTCAGGGCACATGCCTGGGTTGCAGGTCAGTTCCCAGCAGGGGACACATGAGAGGCAACCATACATTGATATTTCTCTCCCTATCTCCTTCCCTTCCCCTCTAAAGACAAATAAATAAAATCTTTAAAAAAAAAAAACAACCTACCCTCACTGGACTGATGTATGGGGTGAACAGACCATCTCTACAATTTCTCCCTCTGTTATAAATTGCCCCCATCTGGCTAATTTCCCTGGATTTTTTTTCATTAGGCTTTGCCAGGCTTTAAAAAAATAACCAAAATGCCTCCCACCCCTTTACCCCATGATCATGTCCCCGTTATTGCCAAGGAACAACATCAACTTCTGCTGTGTGTGTAAGAGAGAGGAGAGGAGAGGGAAAAAGAGAGAGAGGAGAGGAGAGGGAAAAAGAGAGAGAGGAGCCTGAGAAGGAGAAGAGTGCCCATCACAACTTTGAGAAAATGTTTAGGAAAAATAAGGATGCTTTATTCCACATCTAGGAAGCTGGATTTTGTAAAACTAGGCATACACTGTTCTCTTGTCCTGAATTAAGTTATAACCAACAAAGGATCGGTAAAATTGCTATTGATCTTGGCAAGGTTGTCTCTGTTTGTCATTTGGATTTCAGCATCAATGTCACTTCAGCATCAGTGTCAGAGAGCAGCCTCTGACTTCTAGGTGTAACGAGAATCTGAATTACTGTAACCACTCTCCTCATGTTACTACTTGCACAGCTCTCATGGCTAGCTGGCACTTTCTGCAAGTGGGTATGTATGTGTAAGTGGATATGTGCTTGCTTTCTGGTTTTCTGTCTGCTTGCACACCAAGGACAACTTCAAGAGAGCATGGCGCTTATCAGTCTCACGGCATCAGCACGGCAGCAGGTATTGCTAGTGGCTTACTCAGGGGTGCATTTAATTGTCCCCAATTTTGTTTCCACAAGCAAGTAGCCCATTAAAGGAAACAAACTAATGACAAAAATGCTACGTTTCTTAGCTCCCTTACTGCTAGCTGGCCAAGAGATGGGTAAGAAGATACAAGCAGGAATTGTTGGGTGGACCTTTCAGGAAAGCAGATCATAGGGTCAAGTATCCTCTGGAATATGTGCTTTCCCTTCCTGCCTGGAATGCAGACACCGCTGGAGGGGGAGCAACGGGCCTGGAACCGCAGGGGAAGGTAGAATCAGACAGGTCCCTGAAGAGTCCTTGGGGCCACTCTACGTGTACAGGACTACCTGCGTCTAGACTGCTAATTACATGAGAACAATAAAACACGTATTTGGTTAAAGCCATTGCTTTTGGCGTTTCTTACCCAGTCATTCCTAGACGACATATAGCAGTATTCCTAGTTCTTTGAACAGTTCCCGGCACACAGTAGATGTCCCACCTTTGTGGGAGCAAGAGGAGAGCCATTTAAGGCCTTTCATAATCAGGTCCCAATAGGTACATGTTGGTGCTTGTAGATGCCAATCATATTTTTCATCTCTAAGGATTACAAATCTATTGACAAAGACATAGGAGAAAAATGGAAAAGTACATTTCAAAAACGAGCTTTCGTTCATTCATTTAGTGCTCAATGGACTCCTACTATATACCAGGCACCAAGCTGAGGAGTGGACATAAAGCAACACACGTACAGACTCAAGTTCCCGTGCTCCTCTCTTTAGTGAGGGAGGAAAAGCAATGCACAAGATACCTGTGTGTGTTACAAGTTGGGTGTCAATTTAAAGAAGACAGTTAGAAAAGGCCTTCCTAAGGTGTCATCTGAGTGTAGATCTGAAAGGGTGATGTGCCAATATCAGAGGACAGAGTCTATAGGCAGATCGAACAGCAAGCCCATATACCTCAGGTTACCTTTTCAATGACTGAAGTCAAATTGTCAGCATCCGAATCCTTTTTGCCTGAGGGCTTTTCTCTGGGCACTGGTGCCTGCTTTGCTCCTCCACATACTCCCTCCATGCACACATGCTGACTCTCTGGAGGGCTAACACTGAGGAGCCTATTGCACACTGGCTCCCAGACTTGGCCAGTGGATGAGGTCAGCCTTCCACAGGGGAAGCTGGCTTGTAGCACAATTTTATTAGCCACCTTCCCTGTCCTAGCTCCCTTCCCAATGTCTTAGTCAGGGGTGTTCAACCCACAGCCCACGGGCTACATGCAGCCCAGGATGTCTATGAATTCGGTCCAACACAAAAATTGTAAATTTACTTAAAACCTTTGTTTTGCTCATCAGTTTTCATCAGTGTTTCTGTATTTAATGTGTGGCCCAAGACAGTTCTTCTTCCATTGTGGCCCAGAGACACCAAAAGTTTGTACACCCCTGTTAGAGCATTTTCTTCACTTTTCAAATAAAGGATTTACGCTCCAGTCCTTGTCTCCAAGTGTGTTCCTGTGGGGACAAACCGAGGAAGGCCCCAAATTTTGGCATGCAAGGAGGCCAATACAGCTGTAGCTGAGGAGGGAGGTGGGGAGGGAAAGGAGTGGTAAGAGAGGACGTCAGAGAGTAAGAAGGTCACAGGGCACAGGTCTGTGATGCTCAGACTGGACACCAGGTGGGATGGGAAGCTACTGTACGTTTGCAATGACATGTCCTCTCCTGTATTTTTAATGCTCATTCTAGCTGCTCTGCTGAGGACAGTTTGTAAATAATGGTAGTGCTGGAAGCAGGAAGATTTCTAAGGAAATTATCACAAGTGATACAGGTAATAGATGATGAAGGCTTGCACCGCAGTGGTGGTTCACGGCTATGAAGCTGGACAGAACACTGCCTAGACAGGAAGCCAAAATGGTCTTCCTGTCCCTCCGCACCTCAGATGAGTTTGTCCTCCAGAGAGAGCAGCTGAATCATTGTGTGATCTTTTGTAAAGTATATTAAACATCAGTTGAATTCAATATGTATGGTGCCAACAATGTGCAAAACTTTGCTGAAGCTACAATTTTGAACAGATATAACCAAGTAAACAGATTTGTAAGGCAAGAGCAACTACACCGGAACCCACCAGAAATATATACACATGTGATCCAAAACTCATGTACTAAAGTGTTCAGAGTAACCTTATTACTCAGAGCCTCACCCTCCCAAATATCCATCAGTAGCAAAATGAATAAATTTTAGCACGTGCATACTATGGATACATGGTGGTGAGATTGAATAAACTACTATAAACAATAATATATATAAATTCCACAGGCATAATGTGCAGAAAAAGAAACCAGATACAAAACATAATTCCATTTATATGACATTTAAGAACCAGCAGCATTCATCTATGCTGTTATAAGTGAGGAGAATTCTTTCTTGGATAATAACTATTTGAGCAAGAGAGGAGCACCTAGGTGCTAGTAAGGTCTGTTTCCAGGGCTAGGTGCCAACTACCTGGGGGTGAACGTATTGTGAGCACGAAAATTCACTGAGCTGTGCACTTTTGAGTCGTGCACTTTTCTGCAAGTATACGATCTATCAAAAATGTTTCAAATTCTAAAGCTCCAGAACATTTATGCACACACCTAAGTATGCATATATAAATGCAAAACTGATTTTGTATTAGGCAAAAAAGTGACAGCCAGATTATGCCATTTATTATGAAATTTTGTCTATTAAAACTTTATGCCATGCAAAATAATCAACGGGTGATTTATTCTTTGAATCTTGCATGTACTTGCAATCAGAAATAACATTGAATAGGAAATAATTACTTTATTCTCATTTTCTTTCCATTAAACCTGCCCTGCCCTGAAACACACATCCACACTGTGCACTGAAGTATGCCCCTCGGACAATGAGGACCACTGCGGGTACAAACCACTGCAGGAACACAGCAGAAGAAACAACCACTGCTGCCTGAGGGGTCTGGAGGATATTCACTGTGAAGTGTGAGAGTAGTGCTTTCCAGCACAGGGACCCATAGTTCAGGGGTCGGTTATTAGATGAAATGAGAGTGATGAACTAGGGGAGAGCTCACACTCTGGTGGGATTCTGTTACTCTGAACATGAGTAAAGTTGTCTTATTATTTACACTTCAATTTACCAAACTTCTGGTCATTTTCCCCAGCTCTGCAACAGCTCTAGGGCCTCAGAAGACTGAAATCTTCTTCAGAAAGGCCCAACCCTCTCCTCCTACATGACATGGTAACTTCTTTTCATCGGCTCTTACCTGTGTGGCTGCAACAGTAGGTTTACATCTCTCCACACTGTCTGTATCAGTTCATCCACCAGGTGAATACCATCAACAGACCTTAGCTATGCCAAAGGGATCAGAAGAGTCACCCAGCCCAGCCCACGTTCTGTACCCACAAGATCATGAGATATAATAAAATGTTGGTGTTTTATGTCCCTATGTTTTGGTAAAGAATAACAATTTGATTCAAGTGGTGAATAATTGAAAGGAAATACACTGAATAGGTAGATATGGGAAAAGACTGAGAAACTTATTACCCTCATGAGGCTTATTGAATAAGATAATGGAAATGAATCATAAGGAACCATTAGGATAAACATTTAACTTTAAACTTTGGTGATCCTGGGGCTCAGTCCTTGGTCCTCAGTCTTTGTTCTCTGCTGTTCTTTGAACACTCACTCTCTTAGTGACTTTTTTTTTCAATTTCATGGCTTGAGACATCTATATGCCTATGCTAATAACTCCCAAATTATGCATATACCTCTAGCCAAGACCTTTCTCCTAAAGCCCAGATTCACTTTTCAACTACCTCCTCAATTTCCTCCACCTGATGTCTAGTAGACATATTAACATTAACAAGGCAACACCACCCCTGTTCCTCCCCTCTATCCTTCACAGCTTACATATGCAGTCTTCCACATCTCAGCGAATTCCCACTTCCTCTAGCCAGTTTTTCTAGTCAGAAACTTTGGAATCATCCTTGCCTGCTCTTTTATCTTACTGTCCATATCCTATCCACCAAGGAAATCTGTTGGCTCTACTGCCAAAATGTATCCATGGTCTTTAAACTTTTATGTGATGGTCAATTAGGGGTGGCCACAAAAAGAAACACAGGAAAGGTTCGAAAAAACAAAGCTTAATATAGTCAAGGTCCTAGGAGCATGAGGCATAACACACCACACAGAGCCCTATGAGGAACCAGGTTCTGGTCTGGGGGCTGAGGACAGGGGTATAGGGAAACATTGAGGCCAGAGCCTATATTAGAGTTTCTGCAGGAGATGAAAGGCAGGGAAGGGTAAACAGTTTGAAAAATTTTTCAGGCTTTAAACTATAAAGGTAGTCTCTAGTTGCCAGGTATCTGGTCTTGGGATGATTTATTTTTATTTTTTTCTATTTATTGATTTTAGAAAGAGAGAGGAAGTAGAGTGGGGAGAGAAAGAGAGAGAGAGAAACATCAACGTATTGCACTCATCTGTGCATTAATCAGCTGATTCTTTTATGTGCCCTGGCTGGGGACGGAACCACAATCTTGGCATATTGGGACAACTCTCTAACCAAATCAGCTATTCAGCCAAGGCAGCCTTAGGATGATTAAGGCAGAGGAATATTGCTCCCTGGGGTGCAAGGGCCAGCTAGGTGAGGAGAAAGTATGCCTCTGGATTGGTTAGTTTACATCAATAACATATTGAGCCCTTTACTATCTCTGAGAATTGATTAGCCTAAAAGGAACAGTATCTCTGGGCCAGAAAGATTTTTTTTATCATCATAGCTTTAAAAAAATAAAACATGTAAATAATACAATCCAGACTCTAGTCACTTCTAATACTTCTACTGACAATACTGTGGTCCACGTCATCATCATCACTCACATGGATTAAGCCAATACTTGGAGCCCCTGGAGGATGGATGCCCCTCTAAGTAAATGGGAACTGGGCAGGGTACCAACAGCACCAATCACAGTGACTTCACACAGAGTTGCACCTATCACCCATATCATCTGACTGCATGTGTTCAAGTGCTATCCCTTGCAGTGCAGACTACCCACTCATTCAGCAAACATAACACAAGCACCTACTCCATGCCATGCACTTTTCCAGGGCTTGTGGACACAGAGGCGAGCAAGCAGGCTAGTTTCATGGAACTCGTGAATATGCTCCCCTCGTAATTTAGACAGGGCTATGACAAGCCTGGAAGTGGCAGTGACCAGATCAATTATTTGCCTTAGTCACACATGACTCTTCAAGTGTGACTAAAAGTTGTTTTAAATTCTTTCCTTCTACTTTAACATATTCAACAAGTCTCCAAATGAATAGGAAAATATATAGAGAGTATAGGCTCTGGTACCAATTCCAGTTTTGGGAGAGGGGATTAGTTTCTCACACCAAGCAATTCTCTGCAATAGCAACTGGGGGTCCTTCAATTGAACTCAATTCTGACACTCTGCCTGAAGATAACATCTGATTCCAGAGGTTAAGTGCTCAGTCTCATAAGTCTGTCCCTCATTTTTCAGATGCTGATTGTAAGTAAGCCCATGTTGTGCTTCTGACTGCCTAGCTACAAAGTGGGGGTGCCAACAATCCCTTCCAACTCAGGATATTGGTTACAAGACCAGGTCGTTACCTGTACTTAGAACCTACTGGCTATAAGTCAGAGATGCCCATAATGTCCTCCTTAGGTTTGATTAATTTGTTAGAGTGGCACATAGAACTCAAGGGAAAAGTTTTTCTTTCTAGATCACTGGCTTACTATGAAAGAATATGACGAGGGTATATCCAGATGGAAGAGCTGCACAGGAGAAGTTATGTGGGAAGGGGCATGGAGCTCTTCTGTCCTGTCCTGGTCTATCGCTCTCCCAGCATCTCCACATTTACCGACTTGGAAGCTCTCCAAACCCCATACTTTCAGGATTTTATGGAAGTTTCATCATGTAGACATGATCGATCATTAACTCCATTTTCAGTGCTTCCCCCTTCTCAGAAGAATGGGGGTGGACAGAAAGGCCCAAGTTTCTAATGATGGCTTGTCTTTCTGGTGACCAGCCCTCACCAGCAGTGCACCCAGAGTCCCCCTCACTGGAACAAAAGATACTCCTTTCCTCCAGGAAATTACAAGGGTTTCAGGAGCCCTGTGTCAGGAATCAGGGTCAAAGACCAAATATTACAATAAGAAATGCTTTTAATGTTCTTATCACTTAGGAAATTACAAGGGTTTTAAAAGATCTGAGCCAGGAACTGGAGGCAGAGGCCAATACACATTTTGTATTAGCTCACAAAATATAAATAAATACATATGTGTATATGAGGTCTGTCTGAAAAAACTCCAGCCATTGTTAATATAACGAGAACAGTTTGCACAATATCGATGCAACTTGGCAGCCAAGGAGAGTGGACTGGAATGTGTATGTGTGAACAATGACAACTTCATTGTACTAGTCAATGGGGGCAGTAGACGCCATTGAGTGAGCATGTGTGCTGTATGGCCATCACATTCAAAAAGACTGAGTGAGTAGACCAAAGAATCTGCATCAAATTTTGCGTTAAGCTTGAACACTCCTCCATGGAAACTATTTGGATGATTCAAAATGCTGCAGCTATGGCCGACTGGTGATTAGCAGTTTCATCATGACAATGTGCCCACTCACGCATCACATCTTGTAAAGAGTTTTTTGGCAAAACATCAAGTCACCCAGGTGACTCTGCCCCGCTACAGCCCAGATTTGGCACCCTGCAACTTCTGGCTTTTCCCAAAACTAAAATCACCTTTGAAAGGGAAGAGATTTCAGACCATTGATGAGATCCAGGAAAATATGATGGGGCAGCTGATGGCAATTGGGAGAATTATGTGAGGTCCTGAGGTGCCTACTTTGCAGGGGACTGAGGCATCATTGTCCTACTTACAATGTTTCTTCTATCTTCTTCAATAAATGTCTCTATTTTTCATAGCACATGGCTGGATACCTTCTGGACAGACCTTGCATACATATATATGTATGTATGTATTTACACACATATGTATATATGCATGTAAGAGTATGTATGTATAAATAAATATGTTTCTGGTTTTCTTTCTTTTCTATCCCACCTTTAAGTGTCAAAGGGACTCAGGGTAGAGCCTGTTCTAGGTTACCACATTTTCTTCTTTCTTCATCTGCTTATTTCTCTGGATGATTTCACTGGATTTCATGGCTTTAAAATCCACCTACTTATTTGTGGACAGCTCTTGGTGAAAAAAAAAAGGAAAAATTGTAGTGAAATCACTTAGTTCTACATACTAGAAGTGAAGGAGAATACCAATTCAGACTCCACTTGAGGGTACAGTCTCATTCGTGAACTTAGAGCAGAAATTAAAAAGCCTTTATCCAAAGTAAAGCCTCCACATTGAATAAGTGGCCCAGGGTAACAAATTGATTATCCCATCTTTTTCTATTACACAGAGACATTTCCCATAGGAAGAATTAAAAAGTATAAATGTGGTCCACTGGCCCACATGTAAGGTAAAGCTCTCTAGCCCCCTTGGGCTTCTGTGAAGTAACACAACCTTTAAATACCCCTCAGGCTAGGGCTGTGGTTCTCAGCTGGAATTCTTTGGTCTCCAGGAGATATCTGGCAATGCCCAGAGACATGTTTCATCCTTAGACCTGGAGGGGAAGTATCACTGCCCTGTATTGGGTAGAAGCCAGTGATGCTGCTAAATATCCTAAAATACACAGGATAGCCCCCAGCATCACAGAAATAATTGGCTCCAAATGTCAAGACTTCTGAGGTTGAAAAACCCTGGGCCAAGGATAAGTACCTTGTCTTCTTCCCCCAACCCTCTCCATCCCACAAATGGAGCTCTCATCCCTCAGTCACCTTCTAAATTACACAGTCAAGATGCTAGTGGTTTGTACAACAAGCTTTCAGTATAGGTCTCAGTTTCTGTAGGTGTTAATCTGCGAAGACTGCCCCTGATAAAGCATACCATCTTGTATTCATACATTTGTATAGCCCTCTGCTCTTGAATCTAAGTGGCCCCATGACTCACTTTAACCAGCAGAATATCACAAATGTGACACTGTGCCAGACCCAGCCCTATGCCACAGGAAGGCCTGGTTTGGCCTGAGTGAGGTGCCATGTAAGAAGCCCAGACTCCTGGCTAAGGAGACCAAACAGAGAAGCTTCCATAGAGAGGCCATGTGGACAGAGAGCTCTGCCACTGAGGGGAAGGACAGAGAAATTCTTAGTACTGCAGCTGAACCAAGGGATCCTGCTCCGGTTAAGACATTAGCCAAGTGAGCCTGCTGAGCACCGAAAAAACCAGCCCAGTGGATGTTATGGAGCAAAACTGCCCAGCTGGGTGTAGTCCGCTCACAGAATTGTAAGAGATTTTTTAAAAGGCTGATGTTAAAGCCACTAAGTTTTGAGGTAGTTTGTTACACAGTGATAGACAAATAAAACTGTTTCTTTATCTCTAAAATGAGAAGATTGGACAAGATCATGATATCTCAAATTCTTTTTAGCTTCAGAATCTTTGATCTAAACAAAATCTTATCTAGAAGCACAATATGTGTGCATCTGTTAAGATTGCTGTTTTTGGATGCAACTGACAAAAACCAAACTGAATAATTTAGACAAGAGTGGTCCGTTTCCTCACAGGCAAGAAGTGTGGAGCCAGATGTTTGCTGAAATTAGTTCAGTGGCTCATTGAGGTCACAATCAATGTTGTGACTCCAGGCATTCATTTCATGCTTACAGCCACATGCTCACAGGGGTACTAATGTACAGTAGCAATCCACATAATGTTGGCATTGAAAGGAGGAGGGAAGAAGAAAGGCAAGGTCAGTATCGGCCACAGGCGTCCCTTTTTAATAAGGAAGTCAACATTTCACAAAAACTTTAGCATCAAGTACTTCCCATGTTTCATGAGCCAATGCTGGGTCATTTGCCGATCCATACCTGCCAGCAAGACTGAGAAATTGAGGAACAGAATTGTCATGAATGAACATACTCCATTGCTTGAAGGTGGGCCATTACCATTGCATACAACATCAGGGTAGAGGAAGGAAAAATTGGGGGATAAATATTGAGCAATGAATACCTAGCTTCTGAAACAATGTGAACAGCACAAAAATGGAGCTGATCAGACTGAATTACAGGAGGAGGGGCATGATTTCTGTTCACTCAGCATCCCCTTTCTTCACTGCTGCCCCTACCACAATGAGACCTCAAGGGGGCCTCCAAGAAGACCACAGAACTTCAGACAACCAAGTCTAAAAATCATGACTGCATCTTGGTAGATCTTCCTGCTCTTACATGCTAGAATCTCTACAGCCAATTGATGTAATTTGTGTCAATATAATCACATTTCTGTTTTTAAAGACTCTTTGAAAACAGAGTTTGATGTTTCAAAATCCACTGAGGCTATTTCTCATTGAAGATGAGTCTTTTAGTTATGTTTTGATTTGGTTGTGTTTCCAAATTCACAGACTCACAGTAAACAAGTATGTCAAGCTCAGTCAAAGACCACCTAAATCATATACTAATTTGGTTGCCTAACTGATCATGTTCTGTGGCATTTGGAGCAGTCAACTTGCACATTGCTTATTTTTTTTAAATGCCACGATGGAGTTTAACCTTTTTAACAAAACAAAAATAATCACACATAAAGCTCCCTTTTGGATTGGTGGATGAAAGAAAGGGAAGTAGGGAGAAAGAATGGATGATGGATAGGACAAAGGCTTACCCCTCAGAGCATCCTGATTGACATCCAATGGGGAGAGAGCAGAAAAAGGAAATGATCATTTAGGTTCCTAAGATGAGAAAAACATCCCTATATTAGAAGAGCTCTTGGCCAAAGGTAAAAGGAGGCTCCTTTCTCCCCCATCAGCTTTTTTGACCAGTTAGCTCATTTTGTTAAATACCAAGCAACAGACTTGGAACCATGAGAGATAGTTTTTGTTAGAGCAGTTTATAACGACATCCCTTTTATTTTCCTCTCAAAATGACAGTAAGTAATGTATTGAAACATAGATCTTATATACCTTGTCAGAGTCTTCTAACTGCCCCTTTCTTTCTCTTCATTAGTGCCTCATTCACATGGGGTTATTCTTCCACTTCTAGAGAGGGGATCACTTCTGAGCAGATGCCAAGGGGTTAGATTTTACAAAAGGAAGAGAGAATTAGGTCCCCATGAGTGAGGACCTTGGCCAGTGAGAAATGGGACTTGGTGGCAGAGGAACAGATAACTTTCCCTCTTTTTCCTCACTACTACTTCTAAGCCCACTGCCTCCATGTAACTCTTGCAGAAAAGTACTGTGTGCAAAGCCAACAGGTCTGATGAGTGATCCACATGACTCTTCGTGACTGGCTCACAGTGCAAGGCATCACAGTATTTCATATCTTTCCTCGTCTGGCTTCACTTTTCCCTCAGCATAGCCTCCCTAAGTTTGAACCTTCTAAATCAAAGTTTTAGTGCCTTACACATGGCTGCCCAGCTAGAGACCAAATTGTTGGAGTTAGGTGTAGCTATTTGACTAAGTTCTTGCCAAGGGGATGTGAGCAGAAGTGTTACATACAAATTCTAAAGCCTTGTTGTTAAAAACAATGGAGTATACACTTTCCTTTCACCTTCCTGCCTCCCTTCTTTTTCTTTCTCTCCATCACCTCCTCTCCACTGGCTGGGAAGTAGCAGCAATTCAAACAGTCTGGGAGTATACAAATCAGTGATGGCTGAGCTGTTAGGCCAGTATTGGATCATTCATCATGGGTGGTTTTAAGTGAGAGAGAAATAAACATATATTTACAATAAAATGAATTGGGTGCCTCAAACTTTGCCTCAGGCTGCCTAAAGAATTCAAGCTAAGACCAGTAATAATCAGATATCATCTACATTTTGTTTGCCAGCTTTCTTTTTATGAACGTTTTCCCTTTAAATTATACCAAATGCCCTGACTGAACAGAAGGTGCTACTGTGCCTTAGGGGGTTGCAAAATTCTCTACATGCCGACAAGCATAGTCCATTCTGATTAAGCGAGTGATGGTCCGGGGTGCATCATCCTGGTTTAGTCATCCTGGTTTCCTATCATTGTGACTTCACGTCACCCTGGTTCCGTGGTTGAAAGTCAGAAAATCTCCCAGAATTGGGATGCCTGAAGGTTAGGATCTATATCTTTTGAAGTTAGTTCCCAGGATTTTTATACAAACACGCTGTAAATCTACAAGCTACATATTAGTCAGAGTCAGTGCTTACAGAAATAATATCAAAAGAATGGTGGGATGGGTTACAATTTCCCACCATTACAATTTTCCATTGTTACATTAGGAGGGTAGATACATCTGAAAACCAATTCTTTTTTTAAGTATATTTTATTGATTATTCTATTACAGTTTTCCCAATTTTCCCCCTTTTATCCCCTCTCCACTCTGCACCCCCCAACCCTCCAGCATTTAACAAATAATGAAGGCAAACTTCCCCAATCTGGCAAAGAAAATAGACTTCCAGGAAGTCCAGGAAGCTCAGAGAGTCCAAAAGAAATTGGACCCAAAGAGGAACACACCAAGGCACATCATAATTACATTGGCCAAGATTAAAGATAAAGAGAGAAGCTTAAAAGCATCAAGAGGAAAGGAAACAGTTACCTACAAAGGAGTGCCCATAAGACTATCAGCTGATTTCTCAAAAGAAACCTTATAGGCAAGAAGGGGCTGGAAAACACATGCTTTCATGGGTCAAGCACCACAGCTGTAATTCAGACCCAGCTTTCCCCCTTCAGGGTGACTTTCTTTTATATCTGAGGTGATTGACATATGACATCTAAATGCAAGCATCGATCTTTGGAGCACTGAGGAGTTG
>PVKM010029427.1:0-17784 GCA_004027735.1 Carollia perspicillata | reverse complement strand
AAGGTAGTAACAGTTGTAAGTTTTCTATATACATATACATTAAAATAGAATATATAAATTATGTTGCATAGTACAAGTTACCACATATAAAGAGAACACATGTTTAAGAAAAGGTTAAAAGAAAGGAAGAAGGGCAGCAAATTAAGTACATTTTTTTTTTAATTTCTCAGAAAGGTTGAAAATGAAGCTGCTATGGAGTGAAAAGACCAGAAATTGGGTCAAGAACATAATGGAAAGCACACTGCTTAGAAACCTTGTGCGTGAAAAAAGAGGTAATTCGATAAGCCAAAAGTAAATGTTTAAAACCAACTGCAGATCACGCTGGAGACGAGATAACAGGAAGTTTAGTGATTATGAATAAGCGTAATTTCTCTACAAATGACTCAGCTTCCCCCCGTCTGCGTTCAAAGATAATATGTTCCTTCCCCAAGTTGACAATATTGTAAGGGAGAGAGAATTGCATAAGGTCACTTGGATGGCTGACGGTCCAGGTCAGAGAAATGAGATGTGTCAGAGACCTTCAACAGAATTTTGAGACTGATGAGTAGATTCAGCGGGACAGTATAAATTGGATTTGTCTTTCAGGTTTCAAAATCAAGAAACCAGTACAAACAGGAGTGATGACGATGTGAGAGGTGCAGTCACATGATGACAGAAGGCAGGGGACTGTGGGGGAGGTCACTGGAGCAGAGTGGGCAGAGGATTTCTGAGGTCAGGGCTTTGTGAGGGACAGGAACACAGCTATTAACCCATCTGGAGCTTTCTTAGAGCAATATCTTATCCTGCCATGTATTATAGGAATATGTTATACTTTTCACGATATAAAGAAAACAGTCAAGAGATTAAAAATGAAACAACACTCAGAACTCAAAGAACTGCAGGTTCGCTGCATCGTTCCCTTTTAGCTGGGGAGATGCTGTACGTGAATTTAACACTGGCCCCTTCTCTCGCAATAAGTGTATCTTCGCATTTTGAATATATATAGACCAAGAGGATTATTTAGCATGTTTTTGATCCCTACAAGGCAGGAGTAAAAAAGCATTAATTCTGAAGTTGGTAGAGAAGTGGGAGGAAAATATATGGACATACAGGGCATTGGCCTTGCTTCTGAAACTCTCTACATACCCTTCATTTGCAATGGAAAAGTAGACCTAGGGTGTCTCACAGAGGCAGGGTGTGAAACTGCCTTCCTAAGCACAAGATAAGCAACAGAGCTTGTTTGGGTTCATTCCTCTTGCCTGGGGAAGTTTGTCTGCTCCCCAACCTTGGACCTCGGTTGCTGTCAGCTCTGACCACTCCATTCTGGAGGCTAAATGCAAGTGCCCTGAGCTGTCAGTAAAGGGACTGTTCACCCAGGTTAGATCAGGCTGGGCTGAACTGGGACAGGGCAGAGTTTGGGGACCCAACTCAACATTATTCATGATGGATAAACAACGCAGGACAGATGACAGCTGGTGACGTGCCTGCCTCAAGCACTGGCACAGGGAATGGATGGTCTTTGCTCAGGTGGGTTTGTGATTTCCCTTACAGCTTCCGGCAGCTTGATTCCTCCCACCTCTTCACCCCCCTTCCACAGTTGATGGTCCCCAAACCACTGGAAATAATTATTTTTTTCCACAAGTTGAAAGTTGGAGGGCATGATACAAAATAGCATAAAAGTGCAATCTGTTAGCTACTTTTTAGCATTAGTCTTGATTAAAGCATTGATTTCAGTGCTTCAGTGGACAAAAGACCAATACGCTTCAAGCCATTTTTAAACCTTATTTCAAGAAGATAAACACCAGCTGAACCCAAACTGGATTGGGAGATATCCAGAGAGAGTTACAAACTAGCACAATGGAAGATCAGAGAGGAGAATTCACAGAAATGCCTTTCCTGAGAGGTATATTGGAATAGACCTTGAAAAATTAAAATACTTTCAAGTGATAGGATTGGGGATTAGGGACATAACAGGTAAATGTAATAGCCTGAAGTAAAGATCGAATAATAAAGATCAAGGCCTTTTGAAATGTTGATTTATTCCACTGAGTAGATAGGGAATTTAAATTGATAATCACTTGTATGAGAATGCAAAAGTTAAAGAAATGATAAAATTCCATTTTAAAAAATATAAGGAAGAAAGTCACGAAGACAAATTATAGAGTATACGTAAACCTCTTCAGCAACCAACAAACCCTTTCCATTTTTCTCCCCATCACTTTCTAAACTGGTTTTCCACACTTTGAACCCCATATTTTTATAACATTTTTCACCTTATGCTCCCTTTATATAATGAAATGTGTGTATATGTGTGTGTGTGTGTATAAATAACTTAAGCATTCAGCTTCATTTGCACAATATTGGGCTTAAGTGACCTATATGTCACCCATATTGTTGCATGGTGACATAAAGTACTTTTCTTTTTTTACTATTTTAAAAATAACACAGGCCCTAACTGGTGTGGCTATGTTGGTTTAAAGACATCCTGCAAAGCAAAAGGGTGCCAGTTCTATTACTGGTCAGGGCACGTCCCTGGGTCGTGGGCCCAGGCCCTGTTGGGGTTCCTGCAGGAGGCAACCAATAAATGTTTCTTTCTCTCTCTGTTTCCTCTCTTCCTCTCTCTCTAAAAATAAATAAATAAAATATTTTTTAAAAATAGCACTGAATAAAAGTAATAAAAATAAATGTATTTTTTCTTGTGCCCAAATTAAAAGAACATTTTCTATTTAGTATAATGGAAATTTTGGGTTTATTGGAGATATCCCTCATCAAATAAAGAAAGTTTCCTTCTTTTTATGCTTTACTGAAAAGTGTTATAATAAATGGACATTGAATTTCTCTGTATTTTTTAATGTTAACATAGACTTTTTCTCATTCCATCTGTACCAGGGTATTATACTGATTAATTTTAATTTTTTCACTTTTATTTATTTTTTATTTTGAAAGGGGGGAGGGGAGGAAAAGAGGGAGAGAAATATCACTGTGTGGCTGCCTCTTGAGTGCCCCCTACTGGGGACCTGGCCCACAACCTAGGCATATGCCCTGATGGGGAATTGAACCTGAGACTCGTTGGTTCACAGGCCAGCACTCCATCCACTCAGCCACACCAGTCAGACCTGATTTGTAAATTTTAAACTCACCATGCAGTCTCCTTTACATATTGTTGCGTTCCCAGTGAAAATGGGTTCTTTCACTGTGTCAAAAGATAGGAAGTTCAAAGGTCACACACATGGTCAAGTTTAATCATGGTGGCATGATTTTATTGGAGAAATAATATACCCTCAGGGACACAGAGGGCAGGCAGGCTGTAGCAGCAACTGCCCCGAAGCTTCTGTTAATTCACCATCTATTTTCTTATTCTGGGTAATGATCAAGGTGCTATTCAAACCTTCCAACCATACTTTGTGATTCTTCCTGGGTTTGAGAGGTGTCCTCTCCTTGACCAATCCCTTTCTGGGACCTACTAGAGTTCTGCATTCTCTACACAATCCAATTACCTTTCCAGTTTTTCCCAGGCTAGGCTCTGCCCCTTATGACATTAATTTTGGCTCTTACTGTGCATACCCCAAAATAGAAACACGCCCCCCTGTGCCATCTTGACTTCTATTGTGCATCAAAAGAGTTCTTTTAAGTCATCTGACTTCTGCACATGTGCCCAGCAGAGGAATTGTCCCCGCCTCCTCCCTCTGATAATCCAGCATGGGGCTGGCAGCAACTCTGGGAAGATGTCCTGTGTGCTCTGAGGACGAAATGTCCTCCACCGCAGTCTCCTGGGATGTGTGAATGAGTCTGTAACTGCTACAGCTTCTACTAAGCTTAATGGAATTCTATCCTAATATCTGATTCAGCTTTTCAGCATATTACTTTAATATCTGATTCCCTTTTCTCCTCTTCCTTATTAATAACTAGTTAACTACCGACACTCACAGTTGGATTCAAAATGCAAAACTCATATTCAGAATTATTCTGTCAATATTTATGAGCCGTATTTTTTTAAGTTTTCTTATTAAGTCCTGGCTGAATTTCAATGTCAGAGCTTTTCTGACCTTATGCAAGTTGGAATGGGTACGTTTTCTGAAGAAGTTGTAAAAATTTGTTATACCTTATTTCTTAAATGTTAGTTAAATATCACCAGTGCAGCCATTTGAGATGGAGTTTTCTTTATGGGTAGTTTAATTTATTTAAGTCACAGAAATTATCCAGATTTTCACTTTCATCCTTGTCAAATTCACTAAATTGTTCTTTTTAAGCAATTTTCCCATTTTATTTATGTTGTCTAATGTATTACCAGAAATATTTCAGGAATATCATCTAATAATTATTTAATGTCAATAGTCCCTGTAATGATGCTCTAGTTTCTTGGTAATTTGTGTTATCCCACTTTATTTTTGATCTATTATAATAGCTGCTTATGAATTTTGTTAATCTTTTTAAAAGAAAAACATTTATTCTGCTGATTTTTTAAGTGTTTTAAGTGTTAGGTGTCTGCTCTCACTTAATTAGTTGACCTTCTTAACTGTATATTATTTCCTCTTTTTTGGTTTTGTTTGCTCTTCTTTTCCTAGGTTTTTCGGATGGACATTTAATTAATAAATGCATTTAAAGCAATACCTACATTCTCAGCTAAATATTGATGTAGCTGAATCCAACGTCTATAATATATCATGATTTTATTTTATTCCCTATTTTTTTCTAATTTCAAATTTTGATCTGAAATAATAACTGTGTAACAGTGCCCCCACTCCATCAAAACAAAACACAATCCAGGCATAACGACAATAAAAAGAAGTGCAGTTTGTATCCAGAGCTCATTGTACACCAGGCATTGCATGGATCATCTCTAGTATGTAGGTCGAACTCATGGAAAGCTGTTTGGAAAACAAAGTTAATTGTCTTCCAGCTCAGAGACCTGGGGACAACCTGCCCTGCAGTGACTTCACTTCGGAAGCAGGCTCTTTGTCTCAGGCACTCTGCTTTGGATAAGGACGCTTAACACACCAAGATTTTAATGAATGCGATTTGGGGGACAATTGTTTGATAATTGACTCCTCCCTCATAAGCTTCAGAGTTTTCATATCAGTAAAATCGCTCCCACCTAAAACACTGTATTCTGTTATGCAACACACATGTATAAACATTTCGGCACTTACTTTTCCTTGTTCTGTAGTCACTATAGATGCCCAACACATTGCCCTTTGTCTGCAGTAGCCAATGTGATCAACTATGTTTTTATTTCCTTTTCTCACTGTGTGCCATTTGGTCATTGAGCCACAATACATCAATTCATTCTATAATAACCGATCAAGAAGTGAGTTCTGAATGTCTGGGTCCGACCCTGTGCATCTTCCCTAGCCTTTCTATGCTTAAAACCTAAAAAGAAAAATAAGAATACCAAATCCTTTGGCGGCTACAGGATAGTCTTCCCAGAGGCTCAGATACACTTCATTTTCCTTTAAAATTGCTCAGGTAACGCATTTTAAAAACATGGATTTGAATGTCTGATCATTCTTGGCAACTGGATTTATTTACATTATTCTGAAAACAAACGTGAAGCTTCTGGATTAAGTCCAGATTACTATCACTTACTGTAACTACTGCATTCTTTCCCCACACTCCATTCCCCCCCACCCCTCTTCAGAATGGGGCCGGGTGGATGGAAGCCCGGCAGCAAAGGGGGTTCTACAAAGCGCAGGAGAGGAGCCAAGGCTCAGAGGCCGCACATTGACCCTCCCTTCCGAGGGGTGGGCAGACAGTCGCTCCCTAATGTGTTCTAATCCTCTGAATGTAAACAGCCTGCTCCAGGGCTCCAGGGTTCATTCTGCTTTGAAATGGAAACAAATTTGAAGATAAGTATCTAAATCTCTCTGGCAGTGTCTTGCTATCTATTCAGTCATCTTTTAACTTCCAAGACTTGTCCTTTAATCTGGGTTCCAGTTTCTTTGCTCAGAGAGCCCAGACTGTTCAAAAGCATGAAAATATTCACTCTCCTGATAATGTTAAATTAAAACTGTATATAATTATGAAGATTTGGAATCCATATCACAAAATTAAACATGACATTGCTAAATATATTATTTTCTCAAACTTGGCTAAAGGTAGCCAACTTTTTTATTTGTGCCAATAATACAAGTAACAGATATTATTCAGTCTTTATATGTGACTCTACAAACAGAATTTTTAAAATTTTATACATTGATTAGAGAGAGAGACACAGAGAAGGAGAAGGGGAGACAGAGAGAGATTATTTGTTCTTCCACTTAGTTAGGCATTTGTTGGTTGTTTCTTGTATGAGCCCTGTCAGGGATCAAACCTGCAACCTTGATGTATATGGACGATGCTCTAACCATTTGAGCTCCCTAGCCAGGGTAAACCATTTTTTAATGAAAATTAAATACACTGTGCTATTTTCATCTATGGAATTGTCACTAACATGGGATACAATGAAAGTATTGCATTTCAAGTAACTGTGCCCATGCCATGTTTCCTCAGAGACTTAATCGTCATGCAATATTTTTGGAAACACCAAAGCTTTAATAAGAGAAAGTCAATGAACCTCATGTACCTTTTATAAAACATGACATAAGGCAATACAATTAAACCTAAACTTATTTCCTGTGGTGAAATTAACTTACAGAAATGAAGGTGTTTATTTATTAAATGGGATCTCTGGCACTCTCACCTGATTCTTTCCCCTCCTGGGAAGGTTTTGATTGTTTGCTTCCTTTCTCCCGCCTGCGTGCTGTGTAATTTAAAACTGATGCCTCCCTGTGGGAAACAAAATTTGATCGGAGAACAGCCTGCAACACCAGCTAAACAAATTACAGATGTTTTACTCCCTTTACTTCTATATCTTTTTTTTTCCTTTAAGAATTAAAAGAATTGCATGCAGGCTTTTACAAGTTTGTTGTACAGTTCAGATTTAATTTGTAATAACAAGGAGCACAGACCAGCCCCTATAGTGACATACAGTTGCTTGGTAAAAGTATGCTTAGAAGCTGACACATGACTGCTCTCCTTTTGCCCATGGCCTGAAGTCTGTCCTTCTCTGACTGGCTTTTGGTTTCTAAAGGAGTGCATTTTTGTTACAATAGATTAAATTACAGCTGAAAAATAATTAAAATAAAAACAAATTTTAAATTGTTGCAAAATCAAAGAGGGAAAGATTTGGATAGCACATTTAGTCCAAAGAGTGTCAGATTATGTGATATTTATCATCATTCGCTAAATAAAGCATTATGTGTTGAGTACACCCTCTGTCCCAGGGATTATGGAAATGACTGTTATGCAAATATCGATGTAAGTAATATAATACCCTTTGCGCTGGGCGCACTTTACCTGTCCACTGACGCTGAAGAAAACATACATGTAAATGTACTTAGCCCACATGACTCCACATCACAGTTAGATAAATTTCATGATTCACCCTTAATTATGAATGACAAGTCAGAAATATTTTTGGTGTGTAAGTATATTGAATCAGTTAACCATAAGCATTGAGAAATTACTTTTCACTTAAACTCATATTTGCTTTGGAAAATGATGCTCTAGACCACAGGATATACCAAGACAAATCTAACTTTATTACACAGGTTACTAGTTCTAATTGGTTTGTTTGTTTGTTTGTTTATGTAATTGAAAACTATATTCTGAAGTTTCAACTACTGTAAAATTTTTAAATACTATTGCTTTTTTAAAAGCCCTATTATCATTGTTTATTACTTTTATTTTTAATCTAGAGATAATTTATAAAGGCACAAAAATGCTCCAAAGTGAAGCAGTTTTAGAAATACAAAAATAATGACTAACATATTTTATGTGGCCTCATGGGGGGTTCCACAGAACAAATATGTGGGTTTCCCACAGACTTATGGGCTGAACCCTAGTGACTAAGGTGATGGGGCCTTTTGCAGGAGCCCAGGACCTGATGGCGGAGCCTCGCGAGTGGAATTAGCCACTTAGTAAAACTCGTAAGAGCGCTTGCCTGTCCCCTTCTGCATCTGGAGTTCCAGTGAGAAGGTCGCCATCGATGAGGAAGCTGCTTCTCACAAATGGAGGAACTCAAGAGTTGGGAAATTTTAGTTTTAAGTAATAGTTAATATGCTTCGTAATTCATGCAGAAAGCTACTGTTTTAGGAACTGAAGATATGATCCACCTTGCATCCAGGAGGCCACAGGCCATTTCACCTTTGTGCCCCAACAGGACTGCAAGCAATCCCGGTTGTACCTGAGCCATTTGTCCCAGGGAGCGACATTCTGTCCTCTGGGGCCCAGGACACCAGACACAGATGCCGGGACACGGATCCAGAGTCACTGGTCAGTGGATGAAAGGATGCCATGAAAACTGCCAGACTGCAGGTTTTATCTGACGAACCTCTTTCCTGAGTTCCAAATCCCTTATGCACATTTCCCCCCCTGTATTCCAACTCTCTGACTTATACTTCTTCCTCCTTATGAAAAGGCTGGCTTGACAGGAAATGTAAGACGGCCTGTTAGGGTACATAACCCGCCGTCTTCTCAGATCGCCAGCCATCTGAATAAAGTGCCCATAAAGACTCAATCCCTTTCTGCTTATGGGGTCTGGTGGTGACAGACGGCATGAATGCCGACTTCTCCGGTTTCACCACCAGACACCGCATCTGCTGGCACA
This sequence comes from Carollia perspicillata, assembly GCA_004027735.1. Classification (NCBI taxonomy): domain Eukaryota; kingdom Metazoa; phylum Chordata; class Mammalia; order Chiroptera; family Phyllostomidae; genus Carollia; species Carollia perspicillata. The sequence goes on along the minus strand of PVKM010029427.1, from coordinate 9,158 downwards.
CTGATCTGGGACTGCCAGCTTCCAGAACGGGAGAAATAAATGTTTGCTGTTAAAACACGTTCAGAGTGTCGCTAACCTACGCCATAGGTAATGTTTATACAGTGTTCTCAGGCCACATTTAAAAAAATATTTATTGAATTTATTGGGTGACATTTGCTAATAAAATTTTAATTACTCCTTTCCTTAAGCCTTTATTAGTTATAATGGTTTTGCAAAAAAAGTTCAGCAGTCTCACAGCTCTTCAGGTTTTTTGCCTGTGTTCCTAGACATGAATTCACCATATTTCAAAACAGGGGTTGGTGTTAAGCATGATTATTATTTTTTTTGTCAAGAACAGTATTTGGAAAGTGTCCAACAATATCTGTCAAACTAAATTAACACATTTATCCTTGTGGCTTGTTTACATTAGTATCATTCACTAAAAATATCTACTAAAAAGAAATTTTGCTAAACAAAGAAATTTTTGTTCAAAGGATCTTTTGGTCAATCATGAATAATTTAGAATTACTAGGGATAGAATAAATACTGTTAGTCTATGTATACACCAAAAAAGTAAAGTTTAGGTCAGTTAAGTCAAAAACAAAAAAGGTATCATTCTGATAATTTATCCATGTGATTTTGAAAGCCCAACTGAAATGTTAAAATCTAACTCCTTTCACTTAGAATGAATCTCTTTTCCAGAAGAAAAGTTGATCTTTTCTCATCTCTGTTTATTTTGCAATGTTTTCAGTAACTAATCTTATTAACCGTGATTTTTTAAGGCTTTTATGTTTTGCTTAGGGTAGAAATACAAACTGAAAATATGTTGAAGTCACAGCCACCATTGCTCTTTCAGAATTAAGAATGGAAATATAAAAGTTATCGAGTCACAATCTGTTCAGACTGAAATGGCTTTAAGTACCACCCTAGTACACTCAGTAAAGCATCCTAGCATCCTCAGTAAAGAGCCCGGGCACCTGGGGTGGTACAGTGGGCATCTGCTGCTCGGAAGCATGAGAAACGGATTCAGAAGCCCTGTCTCCCGACCCCCAGGAAAGTGTTCACTGCACTGTTCAGAGCTTCCGGCTGGCTTTGGATGTGTAAAGTGACCAAGTTAAAGGACTGATATTTAAAAGGAGGAGAATATGATAAAGAGAGATCCAGATGTACTTTTTATTTGGAGTCCATATAAAGATAAGTGATCACACCAAAGCCAATGAATTGAATTTAATGACAGGCGGATTATTATTATTTTGCATAAAGTATATGGAACATTTAAGTATCCTGGCAAATTCACAGTGCCTGAAACATTCGTAGTAAGTTTGGGGATAGGAGAGAGACAGGGTTGCTTTCACACAGGGCCTTTTCTGTTGCAGTAATAATGTTGGAGTTGACTTTGAAGGGGTCGGCATCCCTTTAGACTTGATGTCTTCAGGCATATGGCTCAAGACTGGAATAAAGTCTCTTTATCTAATAATTGAGGAGAGGAGGAGTGCAGAGTGGCTATGGATATATATGTTAAATGTAAACAATTGAGAAATTTCACACAACCTATGCTCTAGCCCATTTTTGAAATCGCTCATGGGGATGAAGAGATGTTAATCTGGAGATAAGTGTTTGGTTTAACAATGCAGAAGAGGGGCTACCTTTTAAAATTATTAGATATAGGTAGTGACTAGAGGTAGGAAAAATAACAAGACCTTATTAAAATAGTTTAAATAAAAGAATAACAATGTACTGGACCACAGCTGACAAGAGAGGTGGGGGAGACAAGGTGACTATGTACGAAGCATAATAGATGGATTATGATAATCAGCCTGAGGGATAAACAGATGCAGGGGGCCATATACTTATAGGGTCCACGCTCCTACAACGGATCTATCCCTATGACCCCACATGGGGAGAAAGGAGCAGAAGGAAGTTCACATGGGGGCAGGGAGATGGGAAATTCACAGTTTTGACAAGTTGCCTTTGAGGTAAAAAAGGAACTTGTCTGTCTCTTTGATCATCAGCAGTCTGGTAAAGATGAAAAGGTATGATATTATGAATTTGATTAATATCTTACTATAAATAAAGATATTAAATATCTTTTAATGTGTTACTGACCACAGACATTACTTTGGAGATATAGCTTTCAAATCATGTGTTCATTTTTTAATTGCCTTTTTTATTGAATTGTTAGAGTTTTTTATGGATTCTAGATATAAATCATTTATCAGATGAATCATTTGTAATATTAACTACCATGGAGTGTTACTGTTTATGGTAGTGTTTACACATAAAAAAGTAAACTTTAGGTCAGTTCAGTAAACAACAGAAACATTCCTAATTTTGATAAATTCTAAGTTACAATTTTTGGATTACTTTTGCTTTTGATGTAGTATCTATTGAGGTTTTATCTAATCCAAAGTCACAAAAATGTATTCCTAGTTACTTGTAAAATTCTTAGTTTTTTCCCTTAAATTTAGCTCTTTGATCTATACTGAGTTAATTTGTGTGCACAGTGTAAGGAAGGGGTCCACCTCCATCCTTTTGCATGAGGATTTCTGTTTTCTTCCAACACCATTTACTAAGAAAACTACTGTTTCCCCCATTGGTTTGTCTTGACACTCATTAAAAATCAGTTGATCATAAATATAAAGGTTTATATCTAGTTTCTAAATTTGTGCTATTAATCTTGATGTTTCTTCATATGCCACTACCACACTGTCTTGATTATTATAGCATTTTAGTAAGTTTTGAAATCAAGAAATATGAGTTCTACAACTTTTTTTTTAGGCTGGATTGACTATTAAGACTTCCTTGAAGTTGTCAAATTCTTCAAAAAATATCAGTTGGGAAAGCGAAAACAATCCACTGAAAGTGTATGTAAATGTGGGCAGAATTACCACAGTAATGATATTAAACTTTCTGACTCATAAACATGAGATATCATTCTATTTATTTATGTCTTCCTTAATTTCTTTCATCATTTTGTAGTTTTCAGTGTGTAAGCCTGCAATTCCTTTTGTTAATTTATTCCTAAGTACTTTATTATTGTTGATGCTATTGTAAAAAAAAAGAATTTTCTTAATCCCAATTTTCTCTTTTTTTATTGTTGTTGTATAAACACGTGATTTATTTTTAAAAATATTTATCTTCTACCCTGAAATCCTGCTGTAATTATTTGTAAGTTCTTATTTTAACTAAATTTACTGGGGTAACATAATTTATAAGATTATATAGATTTCAAGATATTTCTAAGATACGCAATCTGCATATTGCAGTGTGTTCCCACCACCCAAAGTCAAATCACCCTCGGTCACCATACATTTCACGCCCTCTACCTTGTACTAAACCCCACTGCCTTTCCTTTTGGCATTCATCAAAATGTTATCTGTGCCTACGAGTTTTTGTTTGTCTTTTTCTTGTTTGTTCATTATTTGCTTTTCTTATTTTTTTAAGTAAATTCCTTACAAGCTCATTTAGGCAAATCTGAAAATCATCTGAAAATAGAGATAGTTTTATTTCTTTCTTTCCATTCTAGACATTTAGAGGTTGCTCTAGGACTTATAATATGCATAGTAGTTTATCAGAATTGACTTCAGAGTTACACTAAATTCCAATGAGATACAGAAATGTTGCTTCACTACAGCTGTAGTCAGTGTTCCCTTTTTCCGTGTACTAATGCTGTTAATCACATTGTATATATGGATGTTACAAACTCAGTAACTCATTTTTATAATTACATGTAGAATTCTGTATGTCTTTTAAGCAAGCTGAGAGCAAGTATACATATACTTATCATTCATTACATGAATCTTTTTATTTTTGTTTCTGATGTTCTTCATTGTTTCCTGTGTTTTTTAGTTACCATCTATTGCCTTTTTTTTTGTCTTTTTTGCTTTTACCAGCACAGCTTTTGTCTGTACATATTTCCTTTGTGCTGTTTTTGTCAAATGTATTGCAACTTTCTGTGTGCAACTTTTGCTATTTCTACTTGTTTTGCGTGTTTTTATTGTAGAATCAGCAGACTCCTCTCAGTACCTCACCACCAAAATCTCTATTGTCTTTGACAGTGCTCTTTGGCTGGAACTTCTCTCCACCACACTCCAAATAAAATTAGTTCTCCTGAAGGAGAACTGCTTGAGCAATCTGTCCCTACAGCCTGCCTCTCGGCTGGGCAGAGCACTGCTGTTGTAGGCTAACGTATGGACAGATGACTGTTTTTTCTCATACAACCTTCCTGTATGAGTAGTGCTCAGCAGGAGCAATAGGTACTTAGCATCTTAGTTTTCCTCTCCAGATACGGACTTCTCCTCTTTTGAGCCAGCTGTAGTGAAGATGATCACTACATGGATCTACTACACCTTCACCATAGGACCCTGGCCTGCCGTGTTTGTGCTAGAAATTCCTCCCTACAAATTGAGGTTGGGTAGAAGAAAGGAACCCTAGACTTCTCAGCCACAGTGGTCTCAATTAGCATTCCTGCAACATGGAATTGATTGGAAAGGTTGAGAAATCCTGATAGCCAGTGCTCTTCCCTGCTCCCCAAGAGAAGCCTTAACCCTAGACAGGAGCTTGCAGGGAGAGAGATCCACATGTTCTTGACCACATTCACCAGGACATCCATCTTCCTGAGTTAGGCAGAGGGTAGTAATCATGGCTCAAATCTCACAGACTCACACTTCTAACCAAAATGCCCTTCTTCCTCTGCCAGGAATGTCATCACCCATTTTCATTTGGATAATTTCTACTCAGTTCTCCGGGTTCTATTCATCCACATACAAACCCCTAGAAACTAGCCCAGTGTCTGGGTTATATTCGAAAGGTATACACTCGATGAATGAATGAGTGCCCAAACAGATGAAGAAAATTCATAGAAAGGATAGAAACTCATTGATGAAGCAGAGTCCTAGAGACAAAGGAAATGGTTGATTTCCTCAATGCCTCTGACTTGAATGGGGTCTCCTGTGTCTCGGAGATAAGTGAGATACATTCTCTACAGGAGAAGCTTTTGTGAAAGCTCATTCTGCGTAGGAATGAAGACCGGATGTCTAGTATTTCACTCATTGCTTCCTGCCCAGAATTAGTAATGTAGAACCCTTCTGTTTCCCACTTCCAATGGTAACAGTTAATCTGACCTCAACTGTGGGTATTCTATCCAATGTTATATTTTCACATCACGGCTTCTAAAATACAGAAGGAAGTTTGAGCTGAAAACAAACAACAGAATGATGGTTACCAAAGAGATGGGGGATGGGGGTTATAAAGGATAGGAAAGTCAAATATATGGTGATCAAAGATGATTTGGCTTTGGGTGGTGGGCACACAATGCAATATACAGATCATGTTTCATAGAAATGTACATGTGAAACCTATATGATCTTATTAACCAATGTTACTCCACAATTTAACTAAAACAAAGATAAAATTGGGTGGAAAACTGAATAAACTACTTTTTCTAAGCTTCACAAACACATAGGCTCTATATTGATAAAATATTTTAGCCTATAAAATGTTGTTTCAAATGGTATTTCATAAGTTTTACACACCAAGGAAGAAGTTGGGGCTCAGCAAGATTAAATTCCTGCCTCCAAAGGATTAAATGGAAGACCGAAAGTTAATTCCCCAATAATATAGCATTTCTCTTTAACAAAGCATTCCATTCCTTCCTTAGTTCATTTATTCATATATATGCATGCATTACACTTATTTTTTTCATTAAAAATGATTTATTACTCAGAATTGTGAAATAAATTAGGTTATGGTTTTCTAAATCTAGTGGGCCATGTATGGGTTATTCAGTCATACTGAATCAGAAACCCTGTGCAATAAATTGTGAATCTGTAATTGGAAAATTTTCCTGCTTATTCTTATTGAGTCTACAGCCTTGTACCAGACTAACAAACGTTGTGTTTGTGAATCACTGCTCTGGAGACCTAAAGTAGGATTACTTCCTCTCTACAATCATCTAGTAGGATTGTTTTATTAAAAAAAATATAAACCAAGAGTATAATTTATATTAACAAACTGTTACAGTTTATCAAATCAGAAATAAATTAGCATTTGAGTTGAAAATTGTTCATTTTCCTTAGGCCTTTACAGCCTAGCTGTGAATGGTGGCTAGGATTTAAAAAGGTGTATTTCCGATTTGGTTAGTAACAAAGTATGTCATGAACAGAGGGGTGGAAGTTCAAAGGCAGGTGCATGAGCAGCTCATTGCAAGGTGAATAGGTGCTGGGTTCAGGGAGAAAATATTGAAAAATCACCTGCAGGTTTACTTTTTTACCAGATTGTGGGCATCCTGAATGCTGTCCAGGCTGCTGGAATACCCAACGCATATGCAGATGTAGGTGGTTTTTTGACCCAGGGCAAGGCATTTCCATAATTATACATAAGGAAAGAGTAATATTTGGACCTTGCATGTGGCAGATTGTAGGAAGAGATTCTAGAGGTCAGAGGGCCTGTGGGTGGACTGTCACCGGGGTCTGGGGTCAAGTGTTTTGGAACCAAACCTTTCAGGGAGAAAAGAAAGGCATGAATGGAAACCAGGAAAAAAAAATTATCATGAAAGAGCAATTCTACAGCACAAAGAAGACACCAAAAAAAAAAAAAATCTGGTAACATTTTCACGGTGGGGGGAGTAAATTCTTAGTATATACTGTAAACTAATGGAAGAGAAATACAGACTATAGGATTTTTTTGTAGTACAGCATTCCTCAAGGAGATAAAATAATAATTATACATTATTTTCTCCCTTCTTTCAAATTCCACATCGATTTCTACATTACTTCTTTCAAGCTTCATAAAGGAATTGGATGTCTACTGAACCCTGGAGAATGAGGTTTGCTTATTTAAGAGCTCCATGACTGATCATTTCAGATTTCTTTCAATCACAGTCATTTCGCCTCTTATATATAACGTAAACTTTAACTGAAAACCACAACAAGCATAAGTTTTTTGAGAAAAGCTGAACTCACTTATTTTTTAGACTGAAATAATGTATGATGACCTCTTGGCTTTTATTTCAGATTAGAGTTCAGTAGCATACATTCATTTAAGCATACAACAAAAACACATTCTACTTAAAAGACTCCCAAATCCTCACAGACTTCGATTTATTTTTTCCCTTGGTCAGCTGTAAAACCTCTTTCTTTTCACAGTGGTGGTGCCGGGTTACAATTCTGTTCTTTCATCGCCATTTCCCTGTGTTATAACACAATTTACAACAGTAGAGGCTTTCTGAGTTAACGATGAGGAGGGGAAAGGACCAGCTTGGAAGGAGGGCAAGTAGGAGAGATAAGGAACAGGAGTGTCCCTGCTGCCGATGAGGCACAGCAAATGTCCAGAGGAAGCTGGTATTTTTTTAATGATGTATTTTCACAAAACAAAGGAGCAGGAGAAAAATTATCTAATGGAGAGGACTTGAATTTTGCAGACTTGTTCTGCTTGGAGTAAGTCTAAGATGAGCATAATGTAATTCAATATTCCAAGTATCTTTTTTTAAACTCTATTTTTATAGAGTTAAATTGTTTACACTATTACAGATGTCCCTATCCCCCATATTTGCCCATTACCACCCAGTCCTGTCCTCTCTTCCCTCTGGCATCACCACAGGATTGCCAGTGCCTATGAGTTATGCTGTATGTTTTTCGGCTAATCCCCTCACCTTCTTCCGTCCAATACCCACCCCCCTCAACTGCTATCAGCCTAAATATCTTTTAATTCCATTTTCATCTAAATCTCTCCATATTTCAAAATGGCAGCTGTAGATATCATTGTCTCTATTTTGGAAAAGGGGAGAAACTGAGGCCCACAAAAGCTACCACCCAAGGACAGACAACACACACTGCCCAGTGGACAGCTCCAAAGGGTGTTTCCCACATCAAAATCCATCAAAATCCATATCCTCTCCTCTCCTCCTTCCCTCTTCTTCTTCATCCACCATTCCTATCCCTCCCCCTCCCTGTATGTATATCCCTTCCATCTTTTTAAGTCATTTATTGAACATGTGTTATTTTCTACTACAGTTCATTCATTTCAATTTTACTAGAATTCAGAAGTTAATAAAACACAACCAGTAACCTCCAATTACTGTGTATAACATGTAAGCCAGGTATTGGAAGTTTTGTTGGGCAACTTCTGATTTCGACCAATGCTAAAACTCAAGAAAAAAAAAAAACAGAGACTTGTTACATTTTCAGAAAAGATTTTTTCAAGAACTGGGATGCTCTCTGAATCTTTTAGGGGAGAGAGGGATCAGAGCATTTAACTTGCACAGCAGCCAGTATTTCAATCCCCAAATTCCCATGGCCTGTATTTTCCTAACTGTCTCCCACGGAACTTTTCTTAAAAATTATAAACCCTCTACTTGTTCTAACTCACCCTTTATTTTTTCTTAAACTCTGCATTTTCCCTTCTCAGAGGCATGTTAATTTATTTTTTCTATTTTCCTAAACATTCAGAGAGATATCTACCTATCCAATCCTAAGAAGACCCTCCAAGTGTCAGTAAGAAAATAAAAATAGCGATATTTATTTTTGCTGACAAAACTGGTGTAGGAAAAATCTTATATATGGCACTAAGGGAGGCTGATGTCAAGAAGAAGCCTGCAGGGGCGGGGACAGGGTGTGGATCAGACCGTTCTTCCCTGCCTTCCTTCTGTGCCCCGGATGTCTACCTGTCACATATGTCCAATATGGTAACACATATATCAGCACACCAAGCATTAAAAAGTTGCAGGTATAGAATTGTTTGAAAAGGTATAGGTTTCTCAGAGAGAAAATCAAAATGGAATATTTCATTTTGCATCATTTTCCAAAATGGAATTAAATGTGATCTTCATTATCATTTTTGTAAGCCAATTAGCTGAGTTTCTGAAAGCAAATGGCTAGAAGAGCTAATCAGGATGGACTGTATTTTCAACTTGAGACTGTTGTGAGCAATGGTAAAGTCTCTGGTTTCATTAGCAGAATCCTAGTTAACTTGGGTTTGTCATTCTTTCCTATAGGAATGGGCAAGTCTTAGACTCTTTTTTATAAAATAAAATAATATTACAGAAAATTTATGGTTAGCTTTATATGCGATTGTTTACCAAAATATCTTACATAAATGCCAAATTTTACTAAAGTTAAATTAATTATCCCTGGCTGATGTAGCTCAGTGGATTGAACATGGGCTGCTAACCAAAGGGTTGC
>PVKM010029426.1:0-17781 GCA_004027735.1 Carollia perspicillata | reverse complement strand
TTATTTAGTCAAGGGCACTGCCCTCATTTCTTTAGACTTGTCAAATAAAAAATGACAACAGCCAACACAACAATAACTGTCAGGTGTGAATGAATCTAAATTATGCCTATTTTTTTTGGAGTGGTACAGCACTTTAGTAATAAAATAGTTTATATGTACCATGAGATGAAGGTTGAAAATCACTGCTCTAGTGCATTGAACAGTCATGGGCTGGTGGTGGGACTGGAATGCCTCATGAAGGAGGTCATAGCTGAGCTGAGACTGAATGATGAAAATAAGCCAGGTACTTAAAAATCTGGGAAGAGTGTGCTCATGCGGAACGGACAGTGAGTGTAAAGTTCTTGAGGCAGTAATAAGCTTGGGGTGTTTGTTCAAGGACCATAAAAAGAAACAATGTAGCAAGGACACGGCAAAGAGAGGAGAGAATGATTCAAGATGAGCTGTGCATGTGGAAGATGAGAGGGTCTTGTAAAATTTTGGCTTTTATTCTAAGCAGAATGGAAAGCCACTGGAGGATTTTAATGAGGGGAGTGATGTATGATCTCCCTTTTAAAGTAGGTTATTCTGGCTACGTGGAAAATGGACTATGAGAGTGAGTTGAGGGCAAGGATAGAAACAGTGTCCAGTTAGGATATGATTGCAGTGTAGCAGTTGACGGAAGCCAGCAGCTTGTTGGACTTAGGTGGGAGAGATGAGAAGCCAGTGGATTCTACACGTATTACTTTGGCTCACATCTCCTTAAGGCTAAGCAGGTTTTTTCATCAACACATGGCTTGGATGGCTCCTGTACACCAACCAGCTAGGGGATTAGGAATGGTCCGGGGTGAGGCAGATAGAGCCTCTTGGAGTTTGGCTGCCTAATGATGCTGTTTAGTTGTCAGATTGCCAGGTAGTTCTACAGAGGTGGCACAGGGGTGGGGGCAGCCTAAACACATCTGATGGAAGCAGGAGATGTCGTGGATAACAGAGTATGGCCCGTCCTCTCCCTCTAGTATATTGTTAGTATATAACAAAAAGACTAGGGCTGCTTACAAAATACTGCAGCCTGATCACGGAGGTTTCATTAATCTTTCTGCACAATGTTAAACAGCTTTCTTATTTGAAAAATGTACCGACACATAAAAATTTACTCTTAGGTATCCCTAGATCCCCTGTAGCCTGTCACTGGATCCAATCAGAGAGCTAGACACATAAAGACCTGGGAGCTATGGGGGTGACTTGACTTAAAAAAATAGATCCCATCAGGAAAATTCAATCTTTTTTACTTCCATGGGATTCATTTGTCCTGATGATCTAGAGTTAGATGCTGACTAAAAGGTGCTTTGATCAGAGGAAAGAGGTAAACTAGGATAGTGGAGTGAAGACAAGGACTCTAAAATATTCTGAGTGTTTTTAGTGGTTCATCTCTTTTTAATGTTCAGTTCATTAACATCACATCCCTCCCTGCTCTGTATATGTAGTTTAACAGTTCTATACCTTCACACATTTCTTTTTTACAATATATTTTATTGATTATGCTATTACAGGTGTTCCATATTGTTCTCCCCTTTATCCCCCTCTGCCTTGCAGCCTCCCTCCCTCCCTCCCTCCCCCTTAGTTCATGTCCATAGGTCCTACATGTAAGTTCTTTGTCTTCTCCATTTCCTATACTATTCTTAACCTCCCCCTGTCTATTTTGTACCTACTATTTTTGTTTCTTATTCCCTGTACTTTTTCCCCCATTCTCCCCATCCCTGTGATAACCCTCCATGCGATCTCCATTTCTGTGATTCTGTTCCTGTTACTAGTTATTTGCTTTTTGTTTTTGTTTTTGTTTTTTAGGTTCGCTTATTGATAGTTGTGAGTCTATTATTTTACTGTCCATATTTTGATCTTCTTTTTCTTAGATAAGTCCCTTTAACATTTCATATAAGAAGGGCTTGGTGATGATGAACTCCTTGAACTTGACCTTATCTGAGAAGCACTTTATCTGCCCTTCCATTCTAAATGAAAGCTTTGCTGGATAGAGTCATCTTGGATGTAGGTCTTTGTCTTTCATAAGGCATATCTGCATAAGGCATAACTTCAAATGCTTCTTTCCAGCCCCTTCTTGCCTGTAATATTTCTTTTGAGAAATCAGCTGATAGTCCCATGGAAACTCCTTTGTAGGTAACTGTCTCCTTTTCTCTTGGTGCTTTTAAGATTCTCTCCTTATCTTTAATCTTGGGTAATGTAATTATGTTGTGCCTTGGTGTGTACTTCCTTGGGTCCAACTTTTTGGGGACTCTCTGAGCTTCCTAGAGGTCAATTTCCTTTGCCTTAATTGTATTTTTTTCTGGAGCTTTGATCTGTTCTTTCATTTGGGGATACATTTTTTGTCTCCATGCACCTGTTACATAGTAAGGGGTGTAGCCTTAAATATTTGCCAGGGCAAGGCAAGCCACATTACTGCCTTCTGGCACTGTATGTGGGGGAGGGGTCTAAGCGGGAACAGTGCCACTTGCTCAGCTCTCCCTTGGCTTTCAGTCACGTCCTCCACTACCCACAAGCAAATTGGGCACTTCTGGTGCTGATACCTGGGTGGGCATGTTTATGTACATTCTAGACCCTGTGGGTCTCTCCAATGAACTCTCCTGTGAGGCTGGGAGTTTCTCCTGCTACCTCAACCCCCACTGTTTTTTTTAGTCAGAGGTTTAGAGGCTTTATTTCCCCACTCTAGAACCCTGGGTTGCTTGGTCTGTCTCGCTCCCCAGTTAGTTGTTCCCCCTGGTTTATGCTCACACAAATGTGGGACCTCCCACTTTGCCAGCCACCACCTCTCCTGCCTCAGTCCTCCAGCCACAACCCTGCCAAGAGTCTTCTCCACCCCAGCTACCCATCTCCACCCCTCCCACCAGTCTGGATGAATGTTTCTTCTTTAACTCCTTCGTTGTCAGACTTCCACACAATTCAGTTTTCATACAGTTCTCGTGGTTTTTGTTTTTTAATTTGTTGTCCTTCTTTTGGTTGTACAGGGAGGCAAAGTGTAACTCTCTGTGCCCCCATTTTGGCCAGAAGTTCACCTTTACACATTTCTGATATGAAGGAGAAAATGTTAGACTTTTGCACATAATAACATGTAAATCAAAGTCAAATGTCCTATATTTTAGAATGTCAGGTTTCTTTAGGAATAGTGGGAAAGAAGGGAGAAAACCTCTTTTGTAAAAATGTCCACAAAGAATTAAAAAGCTCATTTTGTGGAAAGAACACTAGGTAAAGAATTAAAATGTGTGAATGCCAGTCATTGTTCTATTACTTTCAATCCACATAATGTTGAAGAAATTATTTACTTATATATTTATTGAGTACTTTTTATGTGCTAGGCATTGAGCAGGGAACTAGATAAAAGATGAACAAAAAAAGCTTAGATTTTATGCAGATTTTTGTTTTTGAGCAAGAGGAATATAGACATTAGTCAGTTATAATCACACAAATGATTAATCACCACATAGCATAAATTAATGGAGAAATGACATAAGAATATTTCTGAGCCCTGTTTTTCATGTCTATAAAATGATAATAAATATGTTCTTAAAGTTATTGAGAAGATTAACTAAGATATTCATGTATAAGCCAATATAGAGTACTATTAAAATTGTAGTGTAGTTTCCTCACATTTGTTTACATGTAATTCTACATTTTACTTGTGGAAACATATGACTAGGTAATTCCTTATGCAAAATATTTTGTCACTCAAATGATAGCTAAATTCTGTTTCATTTTAGATTTTAATTTAAAAAGAAAAGATGTTAGAAGTAAATTACATTAACTAAGGAATATAACCATTGATATCAGTTCACAGCAAGAATTAAATCCTTTGATAAGAAGTGTTTGAGGACAGAATTGAATCAAAGTCAAATTCTGGGAAGTTTCTACTCCGGCCTTGAATAGATGCCAATTAGAAACATGAATGGGAAGTTGTTTTTATCCAAATTCTTGCGGTGATCCCTTTGCCTTTCTTGTTTCCTTGGCAGCTTATTCTCTCCAGTTGGGAAGGAGGCTACAATTTACAGTGTCAGAATCTTGCCAGTGCAGGGGAAGCAGATATCCGGGTGAGTCCTGGGAAGAAGCAAATCAGCCTCCCGTAACCATTTGTCATGGGGAAGAAGGAAGGATCTCTCCTGGCAGATAAGAGGATGGGGTCTGGGATTAGATAAGAAAGGAACTCCTGTTCTAATAGAAATGTTTGATAACAAAAGTGTTTTCCAAATGTGCAGCTATGGGAGACGGACTAAATAAGCCATGGTGCATCTCTGTGATGGATCCCTTTCCACATGGAACAAGGAAGACCTCTATACTGTCACAGAATCATCTCCAGGATATGTCCAAGTGAAAAAAAAAAAGCAACCTGTGTAACCCATGTTTATAGTATAGTACCTTTTGTGCAAGAAATTATATGACTATATGTGTGTATTGTTTATATTTTAAAAAAGAAACAATGCTAGAATAACCCCAAAGCTAACAAAGTGGTTTCCCTTCAGAGTAGGGGACAGGGCAGGGGAGACAGGATAGGAGCTAGACATCTCTGAACATGCCTTATAATACGTTTGACTTTGAAACCATTAAGTGCTTTTACATAATTATAAAACAAAATTAAATCTAAAAAGAAAGCAGGGCAGATTCAAAAAAAAAACTTGGAAATAAACTAAAGTAAGTGAATATACTCATATATTAAGTTGGTAACATAACCACTCAAAGAAGAATTATTTCAAGTAACATTAAAACACAGTGTTTTGACTGGACATCCCTAGTGAGATATATCTTAACAGTGCTCAGGAATTTTTTTGTTTGCTATTAATAAAAATATGTATACTGCTTTTTTGAGATTGTTATAGGTACACTATGGGATAAAGTAAGTATGTAGTAATGTTAATATCATTACAACTAATATTTAAACAAAAGAAAGGAGATATCAATAAAAAAGTTAAATGAAACCCATTAATGATAGATTCAAGTTGGAAATATGAGAACTAACTTTATTCTTTCTAAAACAAACATGTTTTCAGCTCTCTGTACAGAAAAGACCTAGTTAGTCTGTGACAACTCAGCATAATGATCAATGAATTCCCAGATTGTTCCCTCAATACTATAATTTTCCAACAGAAGGGAAAGGGTTCTTAAAGAACGGGCCCGTTTTTGGTTTGGGTGGGAAAGGGGTATAGGATGAGTCCAGAACCTCCTGTGACAGAAAACGAGGGAAATACCACGACTGCTGGAGTCCTGACAAAGGACACAGGAGCCGCCTTGACAGGACTCCCACTGCCGGGGGACACTTCCAGTATCAACAAGAATACTGACTGGTGAATTGAAATGTACTAAATTTATTTTTAAAACCATGAGTTTAAAATGAGGCTAAAAACCCCTCATTGTTTTTTGAAGGTTGGTGAGACACCAACTCATTGTAGAAAAAAATTAAAGGGAAAGGCAAATGTTTTCTTGCCTTTCGTATGTTCATCTCCAAACAAAGAGGAAGAGTTCTTCTCCATAGAAGAAAACAAAGGCATAAGTAACAAGAGAATCAAAATTACTATTTCACAACTCCTAGTGAAGTTTTGGTCCAGACAGCAGTGATTTGTAAATGATAAAGCTGTTGGGTGACAGTTGAATGGAAACTCCATAATGATTGGATTGGGCTATCAGCACCTGATCTCGCTATACATCCGTATCAGAAATTATGCCCCTCGTTTTCATGAAGTCTCAGAGGTGGCTTGCTACTTCAGGGTGAAGCTGAACATTTCCCAGCCACAAATTCTGTACCTTTTATGAGAAGCATGTGACCATGTAAGTTGCTGCTGACATTCTGGGAGAACAGAATGATTATATGGTTCAAATCAGTGGTGGGAATGACAAGGCTGCCCCATGAAGCAGGATGTCTTAAACCTTGGCCATGTGTGCTGGCTGCTGAGCAAGGAGCATTCCTGTTGCAGACCAGAAAGGCCTGGAGACAGAAACTGCAAATTTCTGTAGGGTTGAATTGTGGACACTAACCTGAGTGTTTTTCAATTTGGTCATTGTGAAAATTGACCAAGCAAGATATTCCCGGTCTCATTGATAGTACTGTCATTGCCTGGGGCCCAAAAGAGCTAGCAGCATCTGCAAACTTTTCAGTCTCTCTAAAGAAGATGATGTCCACAAAAATGTTGTGAAATAAACCCCTAAAAAAAGAAGGCAAGATACCCGAGATCAAAGCACCCAAGATTCAGCGTCTTCTTTCTCCACATGTCCTGCAACACAGACATCAGCGCACTGCTTGGCAGAAACAATGTACTAATAAAAATAAGGAAGAGGCCACAGAATATGCTAAATTTTTGGCTAAAACAATGAAGATAGTCAAAGAAAAACTCTAGGAATAGGTTGCCAAGAGACATAGGCTGCCCTCTCTGAGAGCTTCTACCTGTAAGTCTGAATCCATGCAAAAATGAGATTTTCTAGGATGACAAATAAGATCAGATGGAAGGAAGGAGAAAGGGAAGGGAAGGGAAAAAAAAGAAAGGGAAGAGAAAAGAGAGAAGGAGGGAGAGGGAAGGAGGGGAAATTATGTCCCTCTTGATGTGCTATGATAGGAAGTGCACCAAACCACCTACGAGGTCTTCCTGCCCAAATCCTTAAACCTGAACCAGTCAAGCCTGTGAGTCTAAATGCTTACAGAAAAAGTGGGGGATAGAGAAACAAGTTAAATAACACTAGGAAAACACAAATCCATAATATTAATCCAAACCCATAATATTAATGATATTAGAATTCTATACAACAACTGACCTAGCTTTTTTAAGAATAAAAGACATGAAAGAAAAGGGGGGAGCAAGGCGAGGGAGAGTTATTGATTGGAAGAGACTTAAGAACTATATCAGAGAAATGGAAGCTGGATTTTGTTTAGATCCTGGTTTAAACAAATTATAAGAAGACATTTTTGAGATAGATTTGAACATTGCCTAGGCTATTAGAAGATATTAAACAATTGTTAATTTCATAAGATAATGGCATGTGGATTATGTTAAAACAAAAACAACCTTATTAGTAATTTTATAGATAAAATTATATACTTTGAATTTGCTTATATGCTACACTGCCCCCCACCCCACCAAAAAAATGGTGGTGGGAAATAGAATTGATTCAACAAATTTGAAATCATATTAAAAATTTTGAAATTCAGTGATAGATACCAAAAGGTTCATTTTCCCTATATTTGTGACTATTTGAAAATTTCCACAATAAAAAGCATGGGTTATTAATAAGAGAGATGGTAGAAAACCTTTCAATTAAAATATTTAAGATGTACATTTTTAAAGCATCTTCAAAGCTATAATACAAAAAAGTAAGATATATAAACTTCTCTACACCCACTTTTGATTTCTAATACATTGGGTTGGCCAAAAAGTTTGGTTTTTTCCCATACGATGGCTCTAGTAACAGTTGTCTTTAACTTCATTCAAAACAATTTTGTTAGATTATACTGTGACAGCTATCAGTGTGCATTTAAAAAAAAACTTATCAAAATTGGTATTTTTGCAGCAATTTTAATATTGAAGATGGGAGAAAATATGTAACATTTTCTGCATATTATGCTTAATATTTCAAGAAATGTAAAAAGGAAACTAAAATGCAGGAAAAAAGATTTGTGCAGTGTATGGAGAAGGTGCAGTGACCGATCAAACATGTCAAAAGTGGTTTGTGAAGTTTCATGCTGGAGATTTCTTACTAGATGATGGTGCATGGTCGCGTAGACCATTTGAAGTTGACAGCAATCAAAATAAGACATTAATTGAGAGCAATCAACATTATACAACTCAAGAGATAGCCAACATACTCAGAATATCCAAATCAATAAAGTTATTTCTGAAAATGAAAAATGTGTTTTTTTAATTGTACAGAAAAAAACTAGACAGATTTTTTAGGCAACCCTAAAGTATTATCATATACCAGTACACTGTGGGATACCATACAGTTCTCTAGAGGTCATTGCTACATATATGTGTTGTATGTACTTACAGTATAATACATTTGAAGGTTTATTGTTACCTCAAACGTTGAGATGGAAGCCACCACACTTTATCTTGAGAAGCAGACTGTAGAGCATGTTCCCTAATCTCAAAGTTCCTGGTGTATAGCGTGTCCTGCTTATATATGTTAGTGCTAGCAGAGTCAGGAGGGAAAGGAAGTGGTAATCATGACACATTACTGTCAGTGAGGAAGAAGAACGTCTGGATTTTTTATCTTTTCTTCTAAGGAAGAGACATGAAAGAAGTAGTCACAGACTGCTCTTGGGTAGTATAATTTTAGAGGTAAAACATGTACATTAGGCGAGTGGATACAAAGTTAAATCTCGTGGAACAGCAGTGGTGACCTGTTGAGTGCTGGGCCCTAAACAGAGGTGAGGCAGACGGTCTCTGCCTTCAGGTGATTTACATTCTGTTAGAAAAGATAAATTCATAACAAGCGTGCTTTGTTATGGTTACTGAAATAGAGGCATAAAGCAATTTGGGAATATAAATGAAGAAGCAGTCGACTCGGCCTGAGAAAAGAAAAAAGAGAGGTGGAGTTCCAGAGAAAAGGTTTTTAAGGGGAACATGAATTGGTTCTGGAGGTGTAGAGGAGCAATTTGATCAGACACGTATTTCAGAAAGATAATAATGCTAGACTAGGTTGGGTTGCTGGGAGTAAGGGAAAACTGGAGGCAAAGATGCCCAGAAGATGCCTTTCAATAGTCCGAGAGAAATGTACGCCAGAGAAGCACAGGACACGCAGGAGGCTCAGAGGGAAGGCAGCACGAGGGGCCTTTTTATTGCTCGCCTTTTATTTTTTTCCCTTTAAAATTTTTACAGGTAGCCAAGGTTTTATGGTGGTACTACTTCTCCAAACTAATAGAGTTCCTGGACACGATATTCTTTGTCTTGCGGAAAAAAACCAGTCAGATTACTTTTCTTCATGTATATCATCATGCCTCTATGTTTAACATCTGGTGGTGTGTTTTGAACTGGATACCTTGTGGGCAAAGTAAGTTATTTCGTCAATTTTTAGTTCTGTGTAGTGGATCTTGCAAGACCTGTAGCATGTCTTTCATGTTGAGAATTGCATGCAGATCAGGAGAAAGGGAAGAAAGGCTACAGCATAGCCTGCAGCGTCACATGTTTGCCAAGGAACATTTTTTCCTGGTCTTTGATACTGGCACAGTCTGAGTATTACCTCAATTTAAAAAATATTTTCTTTTCCTTGTACCAAATGCCCAGTGCCAGAAGCACATATCCTACCTGGAGCAGTTTTACTCCAATACTTGGGGTTGAACGAGCAAGTGTAGCACCTTCCGTAATCACCACTTGGCAGTGGTGTAGGTTCAGTCATTTGAAATTTTAGGGGCTGTGTTTCCATTCTGAAAAATTAAAGCCGCATTGCTGACCTACCAGAGTATTGACTTTTTTTAAAATTAAGAACTATGATGTTTCACATCGCAACCCATTCATTCATGTGTATGTATTTTGAATGAAACAAAACTTTCATGAGACAATATTTATCCTGGTTCTGTACTTTTTTCAAATTCTATTTTGCTTTTTAAAAAAACTGATGACAATTCTCACTGCATTGATTTAGTAATGAGGTAACCGAAAAAGCCGGTGTCCGTGCCACCTGTCACCTACCAGACCCAATAAGCAGAGACAGGGATTGAACCTTTATGGGCACTTTATTCAGATGGCTGGCGATCTGAGAAGACAGTGGGTGTGTGCCCTAATGGACCGTCTTACATTTCCTTGGAAGCCAGCCTTTTTCATAAAGGGGCAACGGTGTAGGTAAGGGGTCTGGAATTCAAGGGGAAAAAGTGTAGGTAAGGGATTTGGAATTCAGGAAAGAGGTTAATCAGATAAAAGCTGCAGTCCAGCAATTTCCCTAACATCCTTTTATCTTCTGACCAGTCATTTTATTTATCTGTGTCCTGTGTCCTGGGCGATTTTCTTCATCTGTGTCCTGGGGAGTAGACTGTCTCTCCCTGGAACACAGGGTCTCGGATACCACCTGGACTGCTTACGGTCTCTTCTGGAGCACAAAGGTCAATCACTCGTGGTCTCCTGGAGTCAGGGTGGGCTGTACCTGCAGTTCCGAAACAATAGCTTTTTATATACATAACTGCTAGGTTTATTAACTATTACCTTAAACTAAAATTTCCCAACTCTTGAGTCCTCCCTCAATGGGTCCTTTATGACCCGCAGTTGGAGAAGCCCAGAGATAAAGAGAATAGTACTTCTATTCAATTGTCTTATACATAAGAATTAAAAAATATTCAGTGAAAAGTCAGAACAGGTAAAACTCAAGTCAGAATGATCTTTTCTAGGATTTAGGATCTTGTAGAGATGAGGTTGTTTAAAAAAAAAAAGAACAAGGATATTTGGATATATCAGTCAGTGACTGTGAAGATGAAAACTTACAGCACAGTGTGAGGAAGGAAATTGCTGGGGGCGCAGTGGGCAGAAAGAGGTGCTCTTCACACCTCTCCTAGCCTGACAGAATCTAGTTTCTTGAATTTAGTTATTAAGACTACAATAGATTTATACTATAATCAACACCAAATGACAATATCAAGGTTAAGTATTTTTATGATTGTCAACATTTTCATTACAAATCACTAAGCATATAAAAGTCAGTCTCAAATAATCATTGTGTGAAGACATAGAATTCCTATGAATAAAATCCAATGTATTTTATCTAGAATATTATTAGTATTCAATCTAGAATATTATTAAAATTATAAGCAACTATTTATTTTTAATTAATTGATGGAAATGAAAACTCTGGTGGGTAAAAAAAAATATCACTAATATTGTGCTTCCTGGTACTCTGAAATTGTATTTGTGTTTTTACAAATTCAAGTGCCTTAACAAGTTATTCCAGCCAGTGTTTAATAAGGACTTCCTGGATGCATGGTGTTGCTCCTTTTGTTCCTTACTCCTTGATTTGCATTTATCCAGATCTCTAACCCAGGGTTGGGAAACTAGGCTAGAGAATTTAAATTGATGAATTAACAAATGCATGTTTAGTGCCTTTCGGTTATATAGTATTTATTATCTCAATTAATCCTACCACAACCTTAAGAAGTAATTATTGTTATAACAATTTCTAGGTGAGAAAAATCAAAATTTACAGTCAAAGTAATGCATCCCAAGGGACATAGTGATAGGTCCTCCAGCTCCGCAGTCTCCTACCCCAGCCCCCTGGATCCCAAGTTAGCACATAGAACAATACCCGGCACAAAGTGAACACTAATACGCACTTCACACGTATCAATTGACTTAACCCTCACGATAGTGGGTTCTGTTTCCAACAAGTAATCTCCCTCTGACATCTTACTCGTGCAGCTCTACCTTTTCGAACCTTAGTTGAGCAACATAGAACGTAGTCCTTTCTTCTTGGTGTCGTGAAATACCGTCCACCCACGCTGACAGCAGTTCAGAAAGATTTGAAGGTGATGGCAGTGGCTGGGGAAATGCTTCAGCACAGCTTATCACTGCAAACACCCTAAAATTGGATTTTAGATCATCTTTGCCCCGAAAGTCCATGAGATGGCTCAGCCACTGGGAAGGTCTCACTGGCCAGTTGCTCCTCAGTCCCAGGCTTTTCTTCTCCTGCTGGCCCTTCTCTCCTGTATTGTCTCACCTTCCCCAGCATCTCCTGGTTCCTAGGTCCCTTTCAGATAGGTTTTATGTCCTTCATTATAAAGAGCAACATGTCTTCCTTGACTTTTGAGCACCCTCTTCAGCCGTGTACTGAAGGCTCGCTCTCTACAACCAAATGAGCTCATCAGAGGCTTAGCTAAAGCAAAGGCACTTCTCTCTTAAAGAAATTCTGCCCTTGGCTTTAAGGTAGCATTTTTTTCCTCCCCAATTACTGACAGGTAAAGGGACAGTGAAATCTTTGCAAACCAGGAGTTACCTGTTTAGGTGGCACTCTGAAGCACTATTCAGTTTAGTCCCATGTCAGTGACTTTGCTGCGTCCTGGAGTAATGACAGAGTAAGTGTTATCAGTGTGAATTGTTAGTGCCATACTTGCTATTCATCTTTGTGATGAACAGGAAGGTTCTCACTTGACAAAAAAAAAAAAAAAGAACAGTTGTACTTTCTAAAAGAGCAGTAATTATGTGGTACTTTCGTAGGTTTCTTTGGACCCACTCTGAACAGTTTTATCCACATTCTGATGTATTCCTACTATGGACTCTCTGTGTTTCCATCGATGCACAAGTATCTTTGGTGGAAGAAATATCTCACACAAGCTCAACTGGTATGTCCTCTCCCCTTTCATCTCTTCCCCATGTGAAGCTTCTAAATATTCTCAGTGATGGGGAAAGGTAATAGGAATCCCAGACTTCTTACATGTCAGAGGTCTTTCCATGTGTGATGAAGCTGCCTATTTTCTCTTAAAAATGGCCTTTTAAGAATGAAACCTTGTGTGTTTAAACGTCCTTTGTGTATGCAATTAGCTTATTCCTTGCTGTGAAATGTAGGTGAATACTTTAAAATCAATGTTGATGTTAAATCATTTTTATCTAAAGCATTTCAACTGCTACTTTTCCATGAGAAAATTAATGAGCAATTAAATGAGCAATTATAATTACGGATAATATAACTTCAAATAAAATTTCTAGATTAAATAGTGGGCTGCTTTAGCATTTTCTTGTTTTGTTTTATTCCTGCAAAAGTTAGGGAATAAGAGTAGTTGACTTCTAAAGATACAAAACCTCACAGTTGTTTTTATGTGGTCCAGCCTGGCTCCTTCACCATGGTTGCCCCTTCTCCGACCCTCCCAGGTGCAGTTCGTGCTCACCATCACCCACACCATGAGTGCTGTCGTGAAGCCGTGCGGCTTCCCCTTCGGATGTCTCATCTTCCAGTCTTCTTACATGCTTACGTTAGTCATCCTGTTCTTAAATTTTTATTTTCAGGTAAGTTAAATTGAAATATTCAGTGGTAAAACATAATAGACTGTGCACTTTTTGCATTATATATTTGTTTAATTTTACAAATTAAATATTACAGTAGTACATGCTTGTTGACAAATTCAAATAATAGAGATGCACAAAGTGAAAAAATGAAACCTGCATTTCAAACTCCTTTCCTAACAAAGGAGCTCCTTCTTGAAAGACATCCACTGCCAGTCTAGCGGGCATTGTGTTAGACATTTTGCAATGAATACATATACAGTTTTATCAAAAGTATTATGCATTTGCACATAAACATACTTGCACATATATTTACACTATGCTGTGGAAGTCTGAAAGTAACAGAAAAAGCGGATGTTTGGCTGCCTGTCTCCACAAAAGCCAGACTTGTGAGGCAGAAGCTGTTGTAAAAGGAAAGAGATTTTATTCTGGTGTTGCATGACCAGTGAGAATGGCGGACTCCTGTCTAAAAGCTTACCTACTCCTCAAAACCAAGGAAAAAGGCATTGTCCACAGTTCCTATTCCATTTTAAAGTACAGTCCTTTGAAGCTCACAGGCAGCTGCTAAGTGGTCATAGTCCACATCCAGGTAGCATAATTTGTTCCTGGCTGCTGTTCATTTCAGGTTCTCTCTGGAGCCTGTGTGTGGAGGCCACACAGACATGGGCCGTGAAGTTGCTAGGGCTGCAAGGTCATGTACTGTCAGGAGAGAGGATATGAGTGCACCAGGAAGTGCATCAGCAGGTGGGCAAGAGAGAGCCAGCGAGGCTCCTTCCAGGAGGCCATGGGCCTTAGTAGCCAGGTGGTCCACAGAGAGAAGAGGCGAGTACACCATGTGAGTCCAGGTGGAGAAAGAAAGAGAACGTGTTTCTTTGTTCCCCTGGGATTATATTACCTTGGGTGTGGGATGAACCAGGTCGTTTCTCAAAAAAATAACCAGCGAACTTCCCAAATTCATGGGCTTTGGTTGGGTCCACCTCCCAACCAATCCCTTCTTTCTCCAGGCTAGACTGACAGGCCAGAACCTGTCAGCCTAGGTTCCTTGGTCCAGAACCTCCCCCTCCCTGCACCATTTTGATTTCTATGGAGCATGTGCTTGCCTTCCCTTGGTTCCACCCCCTCTCTGGTAGCAGAAGGGCTTTTTTCTCTATCCAGTTATCTTGCTAGCCTTTCATGGCTCAGTGTAAGAACCTGCCACCATCTTGGCCAATGGGCAGAGACTCCCCTGCTGCTCTGGACAGACTGTCTACTGGTAACAAATGGAGAAAAACTTAGGCCTAATGAGTCCAATACTAAAAAAGCTTTCCATATCAGCTACGGTGATGTGATAGACTGTTTATCTGAAAAAAAATTATTTTAAGACTAAGCAGTGTGCAAAGTTTACATTGACTTTTTCTTGAGTGTCGTTTTCTTTTTAATTAACAATTTAAAAGGAGGAATGCTTCAGAATGCAATTTCAAAGCAACTCTGTTATACAAGAACTGATGCAAGTGATAACAGCACAGGCCTCAGGTGGTTGCAGATTTAAATTGCTCATCTCTGTGGGCTGGAGAAATAGCAAACATCATGAAAAAAATGAGAACATACATTTATGTTCAAAACAGTACTCCTGAAATCATATTTAACTATATTTTCTTCTTCAAACAAACAAGTGCTTTCTGACTTTTCAGTTTGCATTTGCCGACAGTCAAGCCACAGTGGTTTTCACAAAGGACAGCTGTGGGAGTGGAACTCTGGAGAGCTTTCCAGCTCTTGTGTTTCCAACATTGGACTGGCTAGGCTTCGTCTGCCATAAGAGACAGAAGTTTTAGAATGTCTAAAGAAATAACCATTGATAGAATCAAACAAAACCACAAAAAGAAAATAATTTAAAAAGCTGGCTCTTACAGGAAAGTCAGGGAGCCATTTGGTGCTGAAACTTGAAAGAAGTGGACGGATGGCCACTCCAAGCTTGAACTCTGCTTGTTGGTTCAATTGAATCGTAGTCTGTTAAAACTGAGTATATTCTTTTAGTCGTAATCCTTAAAAATGAGATGAGATCAGGTGTTTCATCAGCATAGCAAAGATATTTGCCAAAATCCAAATCAAGCCAAAGTCCCAAGTACTAGTACTTGTAAAATAACAGGTAGCACTTTTTCGCTTGAACTGTATTATTAAAAAATTAGTCCTTAAATAAGTCACGGGGATGTGGTGAATGGCATGGTGACCACAGTTAATGCTGTGTTGTACATTTGCAAGTTGCTAAGAGACTAGAGCTTCACAGTTGTCATCACAAGGAAAAAGTCTATGTGGTGATGAGTGTGAACTACTTCTTACACTGATATTGCCACAATGTAGACAAATTTAGAGTCATTATGTCGTATACTGTAAACTACTATATGTCAATTATAAACCTCTATTGAAAAACGAATGTTTATATCCTTTCCAAGTAAGCAACTAATGCAGAATAAATTGAATACTAATCCCATAATGCATAAATACTATGCTGATAAGGTGGAAGAAACAGCCTTCCATTAGGTTTCATACATATGTCCTCTTTTCACCTTACTTTTATTTTAACCGGAAGCTTAAACATTTCATGTTAAAAATAAGAATTCGTATTAGAAAGTCCAGTATCCAAGAAAATCATGCACTATTTTAGACTATCTGCCACTTGAGAGACAAGGTCTTATTAAAGAATCCTTTTTTCTTTCTTTTTCTCTTCAAAATGTTACACATCCAACAGACATATCGAAAAAAGCCAGTGAAGAAAGAGGTGGAAGAGGCACCGGCAGGGAAAGGAGTTAAAAACGGGTTTTCCAAAACCTACTTCACTGCAACCAACGGAGTGATAAACAAGAAAGCACAGTAAACGTCAAGTAACAGACAGAGCATACACAGTAGCCTAGCATTCGCTTGCTTTTAAGGCAAGGATTGAATTGAAAGTTATATATGTTTTAGCATACACTAATTTCCTTTGAGTTTATGAATCATTTG
This sequence comes from Carollia perspicillata, assembly GCA_004027735.1. Lineage (NCBI taxonomy): Eukaryota > Metazoa > Chordata > Mammalia > Chiroptera > Phyllostomidae > Carollia > Carollia perspicillata. Next base: position 1,867 of record PVKM010029426.1, on the reverse strand, counting down.
TACCCAGAATGTATTAGTATCTTGCTATTAGGTTAGTCTGTTAACTGAGTACTTCTATAAGCATTGAGGTGAGGCTGAGCTCTGTAGACCTCAGACCTGGTGCAACATTCTCTCGCTTCCCCTCCTCCCCCCCAGACTTAACCCCTCACCAGAAACTGTCTTCATAATGCCTTATACACACACAAAGCCAGGAAACACGGAGCATTGTTTTTCATGGCAAGTCTTCAAATTAAATGTTTAGAGTTTTGTTCACATGAAAATGTTACTTATCTCCTAATACAGGGTATGTTGTAATCTGTATTAAGCAATAATTGTCAGTGCATAAAGTAATTAGTCCCTCTGTTCCTTTAGGAATCAACCCCAAAAGATATTAAAATGGGATCACAAATGGAAAATCTAGCAAAACTTTCTCAAGCTGTGTGTCTGTCAAATTCCCATAACCAGTCTTAATTTTCAGCATAGTGATATGGTAATGAAACTTGTATATATTTTTAAAGTTTGAATGTTAGTTTTTCTTGAAAGAAAAATATCTGCCAAACCCTCATAGCTCAGGGGCTTCGAATAGTTGTTCCTCAGTTTTAATTTTTCATGTCTACCTCTCATGTCAAGTCGCCCTAGTTAGATAGCGACCGTGCTCAGTATTTAGAAGCAGAACCTGAACTAAACCTGGCTGCCCACTTCCTTCTGAGCAAGCACTTGAGTCTGGTCTGCCCTCTCCATTGCAATGACATGCCACTGGAACATTTCTAAATCAGAATTAACAGAGCAATTGGGGGAAAAGAGACATTGAATCTGCCAACTGTTTATTGTGAACCTCGTTGTGAATATTATTCCCAAATAACCTGCTACCAGTCTTTGCAGGTTACGTTTTTGAAAATTGGAACTAAAGCTCGGAGGACTATAGACAGATTTCAGTACGCAGCCATCGGCTGGTAAGGAGCCACAATGAAAAGTGCCGATGAGGCAAACTCAGCACATCTTTTTCCAGCTCAGGTAATATAATCGGTGCCAAGACTTCAGCGCAAAAGCACAGGAGGTCATTAGTGGCTGTTTCCTTCCTCCTCCACATGTGGGACTGTTACTCACTATTACATTGTACCAAGAATGGAAACAATATTTTCTGAAGATTCGATGCTGATTTATCCCCTACAAAATGATTATTTGTCCCATATACCTTCTTTATAAACAGGCCATAACGTTGACATCAGATGCTCAAGTGTCGGAAAGGCATTGTCACCGTTGCGCCAGCACATCCAGTCTGTTGGGGAGTACCTTTCTGTCCTTTTATGCTTTTCCCCCCAAACTCTAGTTTTTTAATTATTTTTCCTGTTTAAAAAGTAAGAACAGGGACTTTTGTACTGATACTGTGCACTGACGCTGTGCCGACTTTTTCGTCTTCCCTTTCATGTAAACTACCCACTCAGGATTCTGACCCACCTTTTGGAAGGTGGCTGACCTGAGACTAGTCTTCCTGGTGAGAGTGTGGGGCCCGTAACATTCCCTCCTCTACTTGTGGACCGATTTCTATTGAACAGACATCTCTACCTGATGCCACCTGCCCTTGGATTTATTTTTGTAAATGGTTTTCTAAAGCCAGCTTGTTCTAGGGTGCTTAATCCCCACTTCCATCGCATTATTACTGTATTGTTATAAGATTTACTCTGTCCCAAAACTCATCTTAAAACAAGGGCTGGCTTCGCGTATGCCTGTTACTGCCTCTCCACAACACACACAAGTTGGACCAAGGAGACAGCCAGCCCGTGGGGCAGCCGGACTCTGGGGCCGTTTTAGGTGTCAGACATGCACCAGAATCTGCTCTCAAAGACCATCCCCAGTAAGAACGTGATTCAGACAGAAGACAGACATC
>PVKM010029425.1:0-17794 GCA_004027735.1 Carollia perspicillata | reverse complement strand
CTTGTTTTTTTGTGAGGAGGTCAGATTTTATTCCGGACGTAGTGGCATTAAAGCTGAATTTTGAGGAACGTAATCTGGCAGTTAGTGGGAGTTGGTACTCCAGGCTGATTTCTGTAAGCCCCCAGTGGCTCACGACCCCGCTGCCAGTGTGTAATCGAGAGGGCCAATTTTGCCTGTGTGCGATCAAGGCCTATTTACTCGGCTGCTTCCTCTCCAGAACCTAAATTCCTGGGAAAGCCCCTGATCTGTGACGCCGGCGCGCAACCCCGCACCTGGTCCGCTGCGAACGCCCAGACTGTATCTGCTGCAGGGGTGACAAGGGCGATGGCACACGACGGGTTAAAAGAAAGGCTAGCACAGAACTTCCCCCCTGGAAGCGGGGCCTCCCACTTGGCTTGGCCAAGCAAGTTCCGGCACCAGGAGGTGGAGGCTGGCGCGTGACGCAAACTGCCGCACGTGGCCCAGGAGTGTGCATTTAGGGCAGGTGTAGGGGGCTGCCGAGCTCGCGAAGGCGCAGATTTGCCCAGTCCTCAGCACCCGCTCCTGCTCCAATTTATTTTCGGTTTCACAGGTCGGCTGGGCGGCAGCTGCAGTCTAGCCCGGAGACAGTGACCTCAGAGGGCACTGGAGTGACTTCTAAGGGAGGGATAGAGAGCCCTCCCAAGGCACTGCCCATGACAAACCCTGTGCGTCCGGACAGCCCGGCAGGCCACAGGAAGGGCGCTGGACTGCAACCTAAAAGTTTTTATTTTGGCTCTGAGGCTCAATTCGCCCGTCTCAGAAATGGGACACTGAAATAAACAGACGCACTTTGCACACTTGGACTCGTTAGTTCTATTCAATTTGCCCGCTTTCCTCCTCCTTTTGGAAGCCCAAGAGGCTGATCAACCGCCATATCCCTCCATTCCGCGGCGCTGGGGCACGAATCAATTTTGCGCCTCCTAGGGCCTGGAAGCTCCGGAAGGGCCCAGGCCCACGGAAGTTGGCTGGTCTAGGCCGGGTCACGTGACTCCAGGGCCCGAGCCGGGGGGGGGGGAGGCGGCAACGGGCAAGTGCGCTTGCGCACTTATTTTCGTGGCGGGGGGGGGCTGTCTGTTGGCTGGCTGCAACCACTGTCAGCCCCTCCCCCTTTCTCTACGACTTCATCCTTCCTGACATTCACTCCCTTCAGCCCCCCGCCCATTGGTTATGTCAAGGAGACAGGCCGAGAAACCAATTACCGCGCAACATTCAGACGCCGGTACGCGGAACCGGTCACACCAGACCAATGAAATTTCTTGAAGCAGGAGCGCCCCAATCAGACAGGAGAACCGGTTTGAGTGGGCGGTGCTTCCTCAGTCAGCCTGTGGGCGGGGGAGGGCGGGGACCAGCAGCCGCAGAGGCGTCGACGGCGGCCGCGGCGACGTTTCTCAGTCTTCGGTGTGGGCTCGGTGGCGCTGGCAGGGCCGTGGGGCGGGCTTAGTAGTCGGCGGTGGCGGTGGCCCTAGGCGGGGAGGGCTGCTGCGCAATGGGGCGGCGGTAGACGGGCTCGGACCTTAGAGGGTAGAGGCGGCCGCGGTCATCCGGCCCGCAGCGAACTTAGGCGGGGCCCAGGGGTGGGGAGGCCCGGGGCGGGGGTCGTCCCGGGCTGCGTGGGGCTGCGGGGCGGGGCTCACAGGCAGTCGGGCAGCAGGAGGCCTGGGCCCCCGCGAGGAGTGCCGCTGGCCGCTGGGCCCCGCCGCCAGGCCGCTCGACGACGACGTTCCCGCGGGAGACTAGCCTGAGGAGGACGCGGCGGCGGCGGCGGAGAGGCCGCGGGAGGCCGCGGAGGATGGAGGAACGGAAGGAAGAGGGCGAGGCGGAGATCCAGGAGCACGGGCCCGAGCACTGGTTCTCCAAGTGGGAGCGGCAGTGCTTGGCGGAGGCCGAGCAGGACGAGCAGCTGCCCCCGGAGCTGCAGGAGGAGGCGGCGGCCGCGGCGCAGCCCGAGCACAAGCAACAGAAGCTGTGGCACCTTTTCCAGAATTCGGCCACCGCCGTGGCCCAGCTCTACAAAGGTGAGGGCCGCAGCCGCCATTTTGCCGCCGCCTCGGGCCTGACCCTCGGCCGAGAGCCCCGGGGCGGCTTGCCGGGCTCCGGCCGCCGCCCCCTCCTCACAAGATGGCGGCGCGGAAAGCCGGGTCTCTAGGGAGGCCCGGGGTTGGCTCGGGGGATGTCGTCTTTGGGGGCCGGCCCGGTGGAGTCCGTTCGCTCCTAAGTCCCGGCTGCCGGACGCCCCCAGGCCGGAGAGGGCAGGGGAGGAGCCCCTAGTCACAAAATGGCGAAGGGAAGCAGCAGGGCCGTCCCTATTGTGCCTGAAGCCGGCCTCGGGGCGGAGACTGAGAGGGGGCACCTCCCTGTGCCGCAGCACGATCTCGTTGCGCGCCTCCGAGCCCCGCGTCAGCTCCTTACCCCGCCGCAGCCCTTTTCTTGCCTTCTTCCGAGTCACTGTGGGATCCCGAAACCCTTGAACAAAATGGCGAAACCTAATATGGCCGTTCTGGAGTGATTGACGCGCAAATAAAATTTTTTTCTATCACTGTTTCAGACCGAGTGTGTCAGCAGCCAGGACTTTCTCTCTGGGTCCCTTTCCAAAACGCAGCCACCGCCGTCACCAACCTCTACAAAGGTAAAGATAACCTTGCTGCATTGCCGATTAAGGGGAAGGGCACCCTGCGTCAGGGTTTAAGTCCCGCGTTCCAATTGTATTGCTCACCTTTATCTGGACCCAGGTTGGTGGAGTGTTTTCTGTTACAGAATCCAACCATTAATTCTGAACATTTTGCAACTTGGAAACTCTGGTGATTTTCAGCTGGGGGCGATTTTGACCCCCTCAACCTCCGGGGTGCATTTGGCAATGTCTAGGGGGCGTTTTTGAATGTCATTACTGAGAAAGGGGCTCTGCTTATGTTGTACCGCGCAAGATGGTTCTCTCATCTCCACGCCCCAAATGTCAATAGTGCTGAGGTCTAGAAGCCCAGAACTGAACTGGGTAAGAGGAGCTTCTTTTTGGAAAAGGCACCCAAGGGAAGAGAGTGTATGGTTTTGTCATATCGAGGTAGGGGGACGGGAAGGACTTGTAAGCACTGTGGAAAAAAATCTTGAGAGAGGCAATTTCGAGCATGACAGTTCAGAGCATTTAAGTGCGTTGAAAAGTAGCTAATTGGAGTAATCTGTGCCCGCGTTAATGTGCTGCTCTTGCCTAGCAACTTCAAGTATATATTTTAAAAACTACCTTGTATCTGCTTGCACGTTGTTGGCAGGAAATCTGTGAACTAAGCATGAATTACAGAGTTGTGTGTTATGGTAGTGCCTTTCTGCAGTTAATTTCTCCCAAGATGACATGAATATATGTTAAGGAAACATTTCTTGCCCATTGTGCTTCTTAGTGACAGTGGGTTGGGATTTTGTTCAGTACTGATTTTAAAGATTTGGAAATTTGGGTTTGACTTTTGGGGGGCAAGGTTTCTGTGGAAATCTTGAATTTGTTAATCTTACTAAACACAAAGTCAAATGCTTCAAACTTCTAGAAGCTGCTGCTAACAGTAATGGAACTTGGTGCATTTCAAAATTATTAAAGTAGGCTGTGGAGTGACTTGTTTCTTAGAGTCTTATTTTTGTGTAAGAATGTGCAATTGATAGCATTCTATAAGAAAAATATCCTTACTGTGAAATTTCGTGGTTAGAATTTGCATTTTGGGGGGACAGTAATTTCATACTGAACATAAACTGAAACTGGTGAGTAGAATGTGAATTTTAAGGAATGAGGAACTAATGGTCCAGGCTTACCAAGAAAAGGGAAACATAATTAAATGGTGTCCCAGTGGTCAGCTTTGATTTTCTGTGACTGAGTTCCTTAAATTTTGACTCCTGAGTAGTTTGCTTTAATATCCATCAGGGCTTTTGAAGGTCTTGAGCATTCTCGCAACAGCTCTTGGTTTCATCCAGACAGGGAATTTTGAAATGCAATTTGAAATTTCTGAGTGTAATGTGCTCAGATATCTTGGAGTATAACTTACAAGCAGTAAAATTATCCTTTTAAGATGGGGGCTTGAGTTTGACAGACACCTGCTGTTAAGAAGTAAACCCTATCTTCTCAACTTAGCTCTTAGCAATTACTGATATGATTGCTGTATATATGGTTTTTCTTGTTTTCATAATTCCATAAATAGAATTTTACACTATGTAGATTTTTATGTCTGGCTTCTTCCACTTTCCCGTGTTTCCGAAAGTGATCCACTTAGTTCATAATGTATGCATTAATGAACTGCTCAGTGCCTTTGTTTTTCTTTTGCTGAGTAGCATTCTGTTTTCTGGTGTGGGCTATGGGTTATTCATTTGCTTGTTGCACTTGCTATTTGCTTAAAGGGGAAGGCAACACATTTTTAGTGCCTGCTATGTGCCAGACTGCCTAGGTCATACAAAAATAGGAAAGTGCTGTGGCTTTTTTGGTCAGTTTTTGGTGCTGTTGTCTACAGGATTGTTACTTGTTTAGTACTAAAGCTGGCAGTTTTCTATAGTGCTAATTTTTTTGTATAAGAAGATGGGCTCAGAAGCTGAACTTTGAAATCTTAAATTTGTTTACTTGAAAATGCTTACAATTCATTAATTTTCTTAAGGAAATGTAAGGTGAGACATTTTGTTTTTTTTTTTTAAACATCACATGAGGTTCTTGCATTATTGCAAATGCTGGATTGTTAGGTTGAACTTCTCTTATTTTGTATTTTTTTGTTATTGTTAAAAGTATTTTTACATGGCAGAAAAGGTAAGTTGTGCTTTGTGGAATTTGGTAGTGTAGCAACTTTGCTGTTTTTTTTTTTGCCCTGATTTAGGGAGAGTATCCATAGTGCTCTGCAGTTAAACTCTCCTTTTCAGGGTGTGGTCTTCAGAGAACACACAGTTCAACTACAGGAATAATTGGATTTCTTAAGTAGAACCAATAAGAGTGGCAAGGCAGTGTCATAAGTGTATGCAGCATTAAGTGGTGATAAATTTCAATCAGAATGTTCACAGTTCTGATTAATACGTAAATGTAATTTACAGTGGGGATATTGGGGAGAATCCCTTTAAGTTGGCAGTGCTCCTGTGTTTTGCATAATTAAGCATATAATGTAGCAAGCTAAAAATGGCTCATTTTGCAGCCTGGGGATAGCTTGGCACATTCACCAACCTCTTCATAATCTCTAAAATGAGCACATTGGGAGGTCAGAATTGAGGTATAAGCTTAGAAAAGGGCCTCTTGATTGCTTTGGGGTCTTCTGAAAAATTGAACATTTATTCAGTTGGTTGGGTAGGAATGTAGCTGGAAGGATTTGGAGGAGAGTACGTTGGGGTGTCCCCTTTTTTTGGAAAGGGGAAGAAAAATCCTGATTGCTGGTTCTTGTTTCTATGTGTATTTAGTCATGTTGTGTCTTCCTTGCTTAGTCTAGTACATTTTTTGATGTCTGCAACTAAAGAAGGGAGTGAAAAGTTACTGAGGTGATTTTAATTTAGTTTAGGTTGATACTTACCTGGGAAATATTTGGCCAAGCCTGTGTTGCTTAAATCTACCACCCACCTGCCACTTTTCCTTGGGTGACAGGTTTCCAGGCTCTGTTTCTTGACTCTTCATTAGGAAAATATATATTCTCCTTATCTAGTTCAAATTTCTCCTGTTTGGGACTACTTGCTCAGTAGAGAGGTTGAACTGGTTGTCCTCTAGGACAGGGCCACCCTAGGGAGCCTCACAAGGTCAGGCCGAGGTGGGTGCTGGTGCCCTAGCTCTTCAGCCCCTGTGAGCCAGTGTTTGATCCCACCCTGTAGAGCCATTTTTTAAAAAGTTGTTTCTCTTGGCTGGTCAATGGTTTTCTTTTAAGTCCTTTTTTAAATGATACGCTTCATTTGTTTGTCCCTTCATGTTTTAAAACTGCTTCTGAAACTTGGAATTGCATGCTGAGTTCTATCACATATTTAGAGCTTTCTGTTGGTATTGTTTGCTAATAAAGATTTATGTTAAAGATGTTTTGGTCTCTCAGCAAACAGCATTTGCCCCAGGGCACGTTTGTATTCTGGTAGTGCTTACAGAAAGCCAACATCCTTATGGAGTCTACTGCTGGCTTATATGAGTTTAGAATTTAGATTGTAACTACAACATAGCTTTAAAGTCCTGGAGACAGATAATGGAGCGAGATTTTTTTCCCCCCACCACTGTTCTCCTTTATTTTCTTAACTATAAGTGGGGGTTAGTATCCATAACTTAGTACAAGCTCTTATTTTAGTGCTGGCATATATTGAGTATTCAAGTGTTAGGGTTAACTGTTGGTGGTCAAGTTTTATTTTTCACAGATTTATGTCTGTGGCTAGTACTGAAAAGTAAAGAAACATAATTCTAGTTTTTGGGTCTACACTTTTTCTTGTGTTGGAATAAGCTTTGGTATGTACTTTCCTTCCTCATTTTGCCCTAAAAGTGTCAAATGTAAATAAAATCTTCACATGCAAAAAATAATATGATGCATTTAAGTCCTTATTTTTGAGATATCTTGGTGCCAAATTCTGTTTATAATAATGTTGTCTCACTTCATTGGGCCATTTTTGACCTTTACATAAGCTGAAAGTAAACTGAATGTACTGAAAATTGTGGGCCAAGTGGTGAATGAGACAAAGAGGCAGCTATTGGGATTTCAGCTCCTTAAAATGTCTGGGCTTTATGACTCTCCCTGCTGCAAAAAACTATTAGTTGAACTTTGAGACTTTGTATAAGATGCCTTAGTATGGACCATGATTAGAAACCCTGTCTTAAATTGTATTAAACTTATAAGGAACAATAGTATCTTCATTTATTACTGATAGTGTTTTAAGATTTTGTCTCTTAAGTTTTTATAGAAGACAATCATTTTCTGATGTGTAACTTCTCTGTAAAAAGGATGTTGGCTACAAATACCAGAAAATTACAAATTAGGCATGCTTCAGTGGTGTGGACTTGGATTAAGTCTAATTTGCAGGTGAGGGTGAGGTTAACTGAATCCAGTGGCTCAGGCTCCCTGGCTCCACCCTTAATCTGCTCACATATGCTTGTTTGAGCTTTGTCTTCAGGCTGATTTCCTTACGTCTGGCAGCTTAAATCACTTAAATTTAAAAGAGACGGGAAAGGCTTTTTCCCAGAAGCTACTAGCAAATGACATTTATAGTTATGTGACCCAGAATTGGGTCACATAATAACCAGAACCAGTATCATAGTCACAATCTGGGGTTGTGCAGATTAATTTTAGGACTAAGCCACATGTTCCACCCCTTGAGCAAATGTGCAACAGCAGCTTCCCCCAGAGCTGTCCAAACAAAAACTTGGAGGACTTTTAGGAAAGGAAGGAGGATTGGATGCCAAATCATTGCAGTGGCTGCAATGATTCTTCCTTTGTTCCTGTCACTTGTTTTCTGTGGAAGGTGAAGATTAAGTAAATATCTAAGTAGCTAGAAGTTAGTGCCTAGTGGATACTACCTCATTAGGGAATACATAGTTATTTTCTCAAAACAATTGGAGAGTCACTTTAGTTATAACTCAGAACTTTGTTTCTAATGAAACATTTTAAATGTATATATTTTCCCCCTATGGCAGACTGGTTGGTTAGTACAGGCTCAATTCTTAAGTTCAAATATTTTGTAGTCATTAGTATTCCTTAGAAGTGTTACTTTGATATAATGGTGTGTTATTCTGGTTTGTAGATCCTCTTAAGAGAATGGGAATTGACTTCTCTATTGTTGGGAATTGACTTTATTTTACCTTTAAATTTTTTTTTTAATTTTATTTATCTTTAGATGGGAAGGGAAGGAGAGAGGGAGAGAAATACCAATGTATAGTTGCCTCTCGTGGGTCCCCTGCTGGGAACTGGTCTGCAACCCAGGCAATGTGCCCTGACTGGGAATCAAACGTGGTTGTTTGGTTCCCAGGCCCATGCTCAATCCACTGAGCTACACCAGCCAGGGCTGACTTTACCTTTTATAGAAGGCATTTCTTCTCCACTTATCCAACTATTTCTGCCACTTATTCCAACTTTGGGCACAGCCCTTTGAACCTCATTCATTTTTTCAGTTCCTTGTTTATGAAATTGGGATATTTGCTCTGGATGGTTTATACAGGGTTTGTGAGTATCTGAAAAACTATAGATAGTGAAATCTAATTAACTTTGTCTGTATCAAGACCAAATTTTGCATTTCATTTTAACCTCAGAAATGATGACCATTTGCCAAGTGCCTCCTGCCAGTGGTGGGATGGTTAGACTTCTAAAAATCTTGTGAATTAAATTTCAGTTCCTTACAAAAAACATTTAAAAAAATTTAAAACACAGGATGTCTACTCTGACTGACATGAACTATTGTTTCTTGAGTGAGGAAGTGAATGTGTTATTAAAGGTTAGATTGACATTTTGTGATGTTTTGGGGCTTTGCCTAACCTTCAAGCTTATGGCCCTTTTCCCACAGTGATTGGTGTTAGTAAGATAGTGTTGGGACCAAGACTGTCCCCTACTGTTTGTGTATTTCACTTCTAGATCTGTGTGTCTATTGTTAGGGTTCAGATATATTCAAAGTGTTAAAGTCCTAAAAATAGGACTATATTTTAGATGCAACATAAGATTTTTCTCTTCAGTGGCATAACTGAGATCAAATTAATCTGGGTGGTAAAGTAATTCCATTTGGCTTTCAGGATATGCTGTTAATGGTATAAAACCAAGTTAGGCCCAGGCAGTGCAAAAGCATGTACCCGAAGATCTTAAGTATTATATCTGCTTTTCTTCTCCTGTAGTTTCTCGTATGTAAAAGTCAGTGCTTATAAAATGCCTAAATTTTACTATGCCTTTGATTGGTTCTGGTACTGAGACTTGTGCTGAATTTTTGAGGTGAAATGATTTGTCAGTTGCATACAATGTAAAATTATGTAACTGTCTTTCATTTAAACCAGTGAATATTGAGTTTTCCAACGTTCAAATCTGTGGTTAAAATCAGCCTCTTGCGGACCTAACTTTTGTAACTTCCTTGTGTCCTCAATAAGAACAAACCTAAATTTTGTTAAGGTCTTCCTTCTGTGGATTGTCAGTTTCCTTAAATCACCACCTTATGGAGCCTCTTCTTACCTTTGACTCTGGAGGTTTGTATCAGGTTTAGCTTCTCTCTTTTTGCTGTTTGGTTTGCCAGGTGTACATTTCCAAGTCTGCTTCAGGCTTGTTTCTTTTATCCTTTACATGCTTTCAACTTTTTTCCTTCTATAGTGTATTTCCAGTTCTGGGCCTACCTCCGTTTGGTTCTTGAATAATGAATTTTTACTAGTCATTCTTATTGGAAACAGAAACTTCTCCAGTTTATGAGCTTGATAACAACAGTTCTTTTAAGGTTAGGGCAGGGTCATAGAAACCTGGTTGCTTCCAGGTTTATACATTTTACTTTTCTCCTTCCTTCCATGGCCAACCCCACAGGATGGGCTTAGTTTTCTTGATGACTCGATTTCTTTTATAATGTTCCCAGTTCTTCAAACACTTAAGGTCTAGCTATAGCTCGACAAAGTCACCTTAGCATTTATCTACGTCACTCAGGCTAGCTTCATCTAAGCCTTTAAGACTGAGAGGTGGAAAAGTGTTGTATTGTCTTCTTAATGCTGTATGTGTTTAAAGTGGAATTCATGTTTCCTTTGTCATGTGAAATGAGAAATCAGAAGTCATTGATTCACATAACTTGGCTGTTTATTCTGGTAGTAAGATACTGGAGAAATTACTATATTCCTGAGATGCTTATTATATCTATAAAATCAGAATAACCTACTTTTTTAACATTGTGATGGAGTTTAATATTTTTAAGACTGCTTCCATGGATAACTTCCATTTTTTCTTTTTGTTTTTTTAGTAATAAGGTCTGATCATCTGCTAAGGAATAGCTCTTGTAATAATGTTCTGCTTGTGTTGCCCTCCATCATATTTCTAAATAATACAAATTTATACAGCTTGGGAGCCAATGATGTCTGGATTCTTGTTTTTCTTTCTGGGACACAACTCATCATTGATCGTTGCTCCTTTCAGAGTCTACCTTTGTAGCAGACAAACACTTTTTAAAAAAACTCATGGCTGGAAAAAGTAATAGGTGATTCTTTGTTACACAAGAATTACAGCTTTTGTGAAAGGTTCAGGGATAAAGGAACTATCTTCAATTCTGTTAAAGACATACTGGTGATATTCTTCTGGTTTAGCAGCTCAATTGAAAATAAACTGCACCTCTGATCAGTGTGGCTCAGTTGGTTGGGTGCCGTCTGGCAAAGTAAAAGGTCCCCTGTTGATTTTAATTGGCACATATCTGGGTTGCAGGTTCAGTCCACAGTTGTGGCATGGGCAGGAGGCAACCAATAGATGTTTCCCTCCCTTCCTGTCTAAAAGTAAATAAATAAAATCTTAAAAAATTGCAGTGATTTAAATTTCAACTGTATAAAACCACTAAAGGCAGGAATCGTTTCACTGAATGAAAACTTGGGGTCAGTATATATGGAGGAGTATTTACATGGAGATAGGGAGGCCAGAGATTTTAAGGCCAGGTCTTTTGGGGTTGGAATGGTTATGAGTTATGGACAACGGTTGGGAACTGGAAGCAGTGAAAATATGCCTAGGGAAACGTAAAGCTTTTTTTGTTTCTACTCTGTTGCTAGATTTTAATTAGTTAATCAGAATTAAATTTCCCTTATTTCTAAGATGTTTGCTACTTTAATTTATTCCTCCAGTCAGGGCTAAATCTTTCAGTAGAAGTACATTTCCAAAATAACATGGTGAATGCTGCTGGTGAGCGTGGCCTGAGTGAAATGCAATATTTAGTCATCTGTTGAATGGTGTGATGTTCCTATTTAGGATTCATGAGAATTCACTGTTTTCTGAAGGAGAGTAGTATAGCTTTAGTGGATAAGAATCACAGACTCAAGCAAAACTCTAGCTCTTGTATATATTTTGTGGCCCTAGTGAAGTTATTACTCAGTGCTCAATACCTACTTCTTCATATGCAATAAGGGGACCAGGAGTACTGCTCTGAAGATAATTGTATTACTTTTTCACCAGTGAAGCTGAGTATGCATAGTGGTAATAAACACTTCATTTACCTATTGTTAGCATTATTAAACAAGTTAGCTTTAACTAGATTATTATAGCAAGCTTTTTAAGGGAACAGCATTTTAGAAATGGAAATTTGGCTAAGCATAGTCTTTATCTATTTAAATCTTTTTTTAAGAACAAGGCAGAAGCTGTAGGATTATGACGTATTAACTGAATTTAAATTCTTATTAAATGTCATGTGTAACATTTGAAACGCAAATCAAATAATACCCAGTTTAATAGATTACTGATTGATTTAGAAATCTTCATACTTACCCTGGCTGGTGTGGCTCAGTGGATTAAGCACTGGCCTGTGAACCAAAGGGTCACTGGTTCGATTCCCAGTCAAGGCACATGCCTGGGTTGTGGGCCAGGTCCTCAGTAGGGGGGCATGTGAGAGGCAACCACACACTGATGTTTATCTCCTTCTCTTCTTCCCTCCCTTCCCCTCTGTCTAATGAATAAATAAATCTTTTTTTAAAAAGCCACATACTTCATGATACTCATTGGTTATCTAGTAAAATGATTTTCTTTAGAAGAAAATGCAGCATGGCTCTACTGATCATCATGTATCTTTTTTTTCCCCCTAACAGAAAGCGTGGATACCCATCAGCGAAGTTTTGATATTGGAATTCAGATTGGCTATCAGCGACGCAATAAGGATGTGTTGGCTTGGGTTAAAAAGCGCAGAAGAACTATTCGTAGAGAAGATTTGATCAGCTTTCTGTGTGGGAAAGTTCCTCCACCACGAAACTCTAGAGCTCCCCCAAGACTGACTGTAGTGTCCCCTAACCGAGCTACTTCAACGGAAACTAGCTCATCTGTAGAGACTGATTTGCAACCCTTCCGGGAAGCCATAGCTCTGCATGGTAAAGCCGTTTAAACATATTTCTTTGGAACATGGTTAAGATTGTGCCTGTGGATCCATTTTCACATTTAGGTTTAGTTCCAGATATATTGTCTGTTTTTTGTCTATTCTAGTAACTATTTGCTCTAGAAATGTTTAAATAGAATGTAAGCTAAGAACTTATATGGACAATTTTTGAATGTTAGATGGCCCATTCTAAAAAATGTTTTCAAGAAAGTTAGTTTGAGCTTTCTGATTTTACAGTAACACAGTCTTTTGCAGCATTGATTAGAATTTATTGCTTTACTCATGTTGTACATGTTTTCTTACTCTTCTGAGTCAAAGAGGAAGTTCTTGTATTTTAAGACTTCTACCACATTAATGATTGCCTGGAGGAGCCTGGTGAGTGACAGGCAAGTAAGGCAGGTAATTGTTGGGCTAGCTCTCATGGGAACTCCCTTTGACACCCTAAGTTATTGCATGTGCCTATAGAGGGTGAGAGTTGATGACCCATTGGGAGTGGACCGATGGAATTGACTTTTCCTTTGTCCCTTAGGTCCTTGCTTTGATAGTCAGGACTGTCAAAGAATAGGTCTGTCACCATTCCCTCTAGGCCAGACCTGCCATAAAAAGGCATTCTTGGCTGAGGGGTGTAAGTATTACTGGAGAAGCCTGTAGTGTGTAGTCAATGAGTCTGCTGTTGCTTGTTGTTCTTTAATACAGACTTTCAAATAGAACTGGGAGAAATACTAATATAGGATACCATTTTATACTGCTGTAAAAATAAAACAACAAAATAATAAGGCTTGGTTGAAGCCAAGGTGAAAACATGGATTGTGCCAGTGACTTAAGTATATAGCAGTGATTAGTGAGTTAGGTCATGAGTCCTGTTAAAAGTTAACATTTGGGCCATAGTGTAGTTACCTAAAGCAAAGTAACCTGGTAATAAAAATAGTGGAAAAATATAGAAAGGGCTTCTGTTGTATCCTGCATCCTTAATGCTTATATAGATTCTTGTTCTCTCTGGCAATCTTGATTCTTTACCTTCAAACCAGAACATGGAGGTTAAAAACATGTTGGTTTTCTTCCCTCCTAATTGTGACTTTGTAAGTTAAAAATACAAAAAACATTTATTGCAAGAATCTCCGTAATGTATGGATGCAGTACTTAAGACTGCTTGCTGTTTTCTAATATAGTGGAATAGTTACACGATCAGAACTTTTGAAACTCAGGCAAAATAACAGATGGATCTGTTCCTGTTGAATTAAAGAGTTTCACATCTTTTACCATTAAGTTTGGAAAATTTGCTGGAAATACACAGAGTTTGTCAGATTAATTTTAATGCATGGTAATATTTGAATGTAGTTTTTTCCTAAGTATTCTTTTCTTTTATCAAGTGGATTTATGACTCATTCCACACTTCTCTTGTTAAAGTGTCTTTTTCTGTATTATGCTACACTGTGCTTTTAGAAGATAGTTTTAAAAAACAAATGCCATTCTTGTTTTAAATTTTAATGCAGTTGTATACATGGATGGGCAAAGTAGGTTTACAGTTGTTCGTGTGGGAAATAATACAATAAATAATAATACAAGAATAAAGTGTTTCATGTACTCACAACTGTAAACCTACTTTTTGCCCAGTTTTACAAAGGGCAAGCCAGCCCCTCTCCTGGACAACTACTATATCCTCTACCTTCTCATACATTTTCCTAAATTGAATCTGTTCAACTTGTGATTATATATTTTCCTGAACTTTGGGAGTTTCAGTGATGATGTAATTTTAGGAAGGGTGTTTCTATAACTTTATTTATGTTTAAATGTGAGGGTTTAAATAAGTTTACTTATAAAGCTGTGTAGAAAAATAATCTTTCCCTTCAATAAATTTATGGAGTAGTGGCCAATCCAGAATACATTGGAGACTCTGTGTACTCTTATTCCTAGGGTTCATACACCAAATTCATGTAGTTAAAATTACATGTGTTGTGGTGAAGTAATAGGGCCCCTTGAAAGAGTATACAGAAACATAAATTATACTGAGGTTTGTGCTCTAGTGGTTTTAGAGAACATCAGTGTATTGGGCAATGATTTTTAATGGTAGGACATTGTTAACTAAATTGTAATGCAGCTTAATGACTAACTTTGTAACAAGGCGTCCTCATGATCTGTTTTATTGAATAGTAAATTGAAGTGAAAATTGTTCAGATCTTTTAAAATGTTTTTCAAAACATCTTAATTAGGGTACATACTTGTCACAATTTGCTTTGGTATATAATTGGCTTAGCCAAATATGTGAAATGTGAGGTCAAAATGAAGTTCTTGGGAGTTCTACCTTGGAGGAAGAGTTTAAATTCATGAAGTTTAGGAGTGTAAGAGGGGATATAGGAAAAGAACTGGTATATTGAGACAGACTTCCTGAGTTTCATAATCAAAGCATGAGTGTAGGAGGTCACATTGATTTATTCTTCCCCACACATTTCATGTTCTGTCCATTTTATAAGAGGACAGTTACATTTATAGTTTTTTCTTTGTCAGCCCCTAAATTCTCACCTGCACCAAATGTACCTATAGATACCTAAAATATGCCCTTTATTTTATGTATAAGATACTTACAGAGTATTTCATGTTGGCGATGAGGATGTGATAATAAGGTTCTCTATCAATACCCTCATCAGCTTTACTATTAAGGTCACAGTTTTAATCAAAAGGACATCAGTTAATAGTTATCAAAGTTTCAATAAAAAAAGGGTTATTGAGGCTTAACGAATATAATCCATTGTTTTATTTTTGCACTTACTTTCCATGGCATCTGGTTATTTTGGCACTTTCTGTCTGAGATCTGGTTATCTGGGTATTAAACTCAGAGAAGTCAAACAGGCAGATGCTAAATTGATTTCCATCCTTGCCCTTTTGGTCCTTGTCTCAAGAACATTGAAAATTTACTGAGTGCTGAATTGATACCTGTCATCTCAGTTTTAGGTAAACAGATTCAGACCAAAGTCATCTGGACCGCCTTTTGTGGTTCTCTGTTTTTCTCTTAATCCTTTTTTTAGTTACACTTTCTCTTGTAGAGATTTTCTTTTTATTCTCTTAGGCTAACTTGAAAACACTTCAGAGGCCATTATTAATTTTCAAAATTTGTACTCCTAGTTTAGACCTCTTTGCTGACTATGAAATATGTGTGGTCCCATTGTCTTTGGTGGACTCTCTACTGGGTGTCCCATAGGCCTTTGTCTCACACAGATGTCAAACTGGACTCCTCCTTCTAGACCCAACTACAGCAAGGACATGCTTTTTCCTCTTTAACCATATAGCAGACGTGTACATGGCAGATTCTGTGCAGTCTCTGGGAATGTGTAAATGAATGCTTTTCTGTTGAGGCCAACACATACTTGGATAGTAATTTAATGTCTTGAACATCATATGCTTAAGATATTCTGAGTACAGGAAGGGACATCTCATAGTGCAGCCTGGCTATGTGTTCAGAGAAGGCTCTCTGGAGGAGTTGAGTCCTGGGCTCTAGGAATAATCTTGCTGCTTTTGCTTGTTTCCCAACCCTGAGTTGACCCATTTGCCAGTCCATATTTCCTGGGGCCATTGGAGTGGTCTTTTTGATCTCTTCACTGAAGAATAACCTTTGTTTCCCTATGGTCTATAGGGTGAGGTCAGAAAGCTTGGTATTGCAAGGCCTTTATGACTTGGTCTCAACCTTAGATCAAAAATCTTAGCCATACTGTTGAATCTGTTGAATGTCTACTTCCTCTTTTCTAAGGTTTTTCACTCTGCCTGTTTATTCTTTCAGATTGATTAAAAGTCTCTTCTGTGACGAGACTTT
Source organism: Carollia perspicillata (assembly GCA_004027735.1). NCBI lineage: Eukaryota > Metazoa > Chordata > Mammalia > Chiroptera > Phyllostomidae > Carollia > Carollia perspicillata. The sequence goes on along the minus strand of PVKM010029425.1, from coordinate 2,007 downwards.
TTCCCATTTTCGGTTTTTCCCATTTTCTCAGTCCTTCCTGAACTATACATCTTTTTTTCCAATTCGAATTGTTTCTATGGCTAGGGCTTCATTAGGGTAGGGGCCTTGTCTTACAGATTCTGGTTTTAACACTGGTTCAGCAATCTGTTAAGTGACTAGATGCACGCAGAGAACCTTTAGAAAGAGTTGAGGATATAGATCTCTAGATGGACTACTATAAGGGCACACTGTAATAGGTGTACTTTAGGAATGCTACAAAGTAAACCTAGATTAGAAAAACTGAGACTTGGAGTGGGGCCTGAGGATGATTCACAATAAGAACTATTTTAGTGTTTACTTGGTGTCTGCACCAAGGAGGGTCTACTTTAATCCTCAAACTTACCCTGGGTCGTTGTCATTTTATCAATGAAGCAAGGCTTATTTGGCTAAAATGGAAGAGATCAGTAAATGGTAGAATAGATTCTTCAGATTTGTCTCGCTTCTAGATGCATGCTGTTAACCACAGTGTCTCTAATGTTTGTACATTTGTGGTTTCTCTACCACCTTCTGTTGGTAGGGCTGGGGGGTGGGATGGTATAGGTCTCCAGGCTTATTTTTCTTCTCTGTCAGAAAATACATGACTTTTGTATCTCTCTGGTGTTCTCCCCATAAGGGGATGTGGATAAGTAGGCTTGAAGATGAATGTCTTGTGGTCTGCTGTATTTCTGTCTTAACTTTAGTCGGGAGAGTATTTAAGCTTTTGTATATAGGCTACTTTCCTCGTATGACCTTAGGCAATATGGTTTAGCCTGGCCAAGGCAGTCTCCTCCTCTGTGAAAGGTGATACACTTTGTATATAAGGTGGTATAGTAAATGAGAAACTACCCAAAGTATCTACTCTTATGGTTGGTTCTTAGTCCTATGAGTGCTCTCTTTTGCCCCTGGATACAAAAGAGAACTGGAGCTATAATGGCCTTTGAGGATACTTTTTTCCCTCCTTTTTTTGGTAAGGGTAGCCTTTTAACATTGTGGAAATCACTCCAGAGGGGGAGAGGGCTAACTTAAAATTTATGTTTAACTACTTATTTTACTTCCTCAGATCTTGAGCTTGTTTCCTGTTGATAAAAACCAGTGAGGCTGGTGATGTTCTCTTTCTGTTTTATGGAGAGAGATTCTTAGTAGCCCAAATTAGTGCTGCTGTGTCTGGAAAAGTCTTACTTTGAAATCTGGTGTCTTCATTCTCAGTTCTGTTTGTTGTCATGGAGATTTTGGTGAAAGGGTCTAGAGTAAGAATGGAACATGCTGTCTAGCAGGGGAAGATAGAGACCTGGATGGAAGAGGAAGAAGCAGGAGGCCAAGTCAGACTTCACTCATTTGATAAACTTTGAAAGCTTTGCTCTTACTCAGAACATCTCATAGGTGGTCTTCGTAGATTTCTGGCCCTGGTTCAGACAGTTTCAGAAAAATCAGTCTGTTTTAGTTCCAAAAGTCATTTTGACAACATTCTTGACTGCTGTGCTAGGAACTGACCCTGTTGGGTTTGATTGAGCCTCTGTAAAATTCATTAGTTCAAACTCAAAAGCCTCTAGCAAATAGGGTTTGGTGTCTGGTGGGGGAACCATTGCTTTTACTAACATTTGGTTTTAGGGTGTCACCTTAATTTTAAGTTTCATGGTTAAAACAAGTTTAAAAAGACAGCGGGCTACTGCATTTGCCAGTGTGTTCTAAAAGGGACTTAGGCAAATATAAGTAGTCTAGCCTTTACTGTGACAGTGGAGAATTTTAAAAAGGAAATTTGTTTTATTACAGAATTTTGTCAGTTGAAACAGCTGCTGAGTGAAGTCTAAAGCCTTGTATTTTGTTTGAAAGCTATTTTTAAAACATTTTGAATGGATGTATTATAACGCCTGACTTCCTGCACCTAAAATCTTTCTGCTGAAGGTGTAGTCATTTAAAAATAAAGTCTACGTTATCATTCTGTGGCCTTACCTGTTCTCCAGCATTTACTGAACATAGTAAACACCAAAC
>PVKM010029424.1:0-17779 GCA_004027735.1 Carollia perspicillata | reverse complement strand
ACAATGGCAGCTTAGAGAATCAAAGGGTAGGCAAAGACCTGAGCCTTTGGAACAGACATAGAAGGGCAAGTGCCAGGAAATACAGGGAGTTTCCTATTTGCCTCTTTTGTCTGACTCACTTTTTATCTGCATTGATATTTTTCATCAAGACAAAAGAAAGATGATGAAAACGATAGGGATAATAATATATTTTTAAGATTTTATTTATTTATTTTTAGAGCAAGGGGAAAAGAGGGAGAAAGAGAGAGAGAGGAACATTGATGTGTGGTTGACTTGCACACACTCCAAATGGGGACTTGGTCCACAACCCAGGCATGTGCCCTAGACTGGGAACTGAACCAGCAACCCTTTGGTTTGCAGGCTGGCACTCAATCCACTGAGCCACACCAGCCAGGGCTAATATAATCGTGTATGAGTAAAACAGTGCAAACTGCTATTACAAATATACCATGAAAAGTGTAATGGCTTAAATAGATTAGAAGTGTAAAGCAAAAAGTGAGATTTTACTACAGAACCCATGATGTCTTTATCCTGTCACTTGACTATCTTCCAACCTTGTTTTGTAAGAACACCACAATCATCTACAACTAGATAGTAAATGAAAAACACACGCATCGCAACCATGTACGCAGGAGTCCTCTAAGTGGTCTAGAAAGCTTCCACTGCTGGTATATTGCCTACAACTCAGTCTTTTGAATACATTGAAATGGAAAGTGCTATCTAGATGTTTTCCCAGAATGAAGTAGAACATGTTTTGTGAATATCTAAGTCATCTCTATAATAATACTTAATAAGATTGGCAGTCAAGAGATGCTGTCTATCTAAAATTAATGAAAAAATAGTAAAGGTTTAATTGTATCATTTAGAAGCAAAACTCTAACCAAGAAAAACAATGAGATAAATTAAAAATAGAAGGGAAGAATAGTAAAATAAGGTAGTATAACTGAGCTGAAGCTTCTTATTTCATCGTAAGGGTCAAAATGTAACCTCAATTTGAATTGTCCTCCACTTGAAAAAAAATGAAATAGTTTTACTCTACTCATTAGAAGAAAATACAAACAGAAACTGTCAGAAGAAGTTTCCCCTTGGGAACTGAGACAAAATATGGTGAAACGTGTACTGAAAGATGGGGTATTCTATCGTGAATATGTACCGCATCTTCTTTACCCCATTCTCTAGTGAAGGGCAGTTCACTTGTCTCCATGTCTTGGCCACTATAAATAATGCTGCAATGACCATAAGGGAGCATATATCTTTGCAACTTAATGCTTTCAAATTTTTAGGGTACACACCCTGAAGAGATGTTCCAGGGTCATATGGTAACTCTATTCTTAATTTTTGGAGGAGCTTTCTAAATCTTAATTACATATGCAAATCCTTTTTGCCATAAAGCAACAGATTTTCAGGTACCAGGAATTAGGGTGGGATATCTTTAGGAAACCATTATTCTGTGTACAGCAGAGGTTTTTGTTTCTTTTGGAGTTAACTTATTAAAGCTGTATATTTACAATTAAAATTCCAATGTAAGACTATAATCATAATATACAGAAAAGAAATATTTCAATTTGAAAGAAAATATAATTTGACAAAATAAAAAATACATGAAATTAATGCTACTGACTTTAAAAAGCTAAAAATAATTAAGGATAAGGTGGTTAATAATGACATAACAGGCTATGAAAAATTTTAAGACATCAAGTTAATAGGTAACAAAAACTAATGCAAACCTGGATATTAAATAGAGTGAAGACAATAAAAACATAAACTCGGATACTATATTTTAAAAAATTATAATACACAAAACATTACACATTTAAAAGTTAAAAAATATGTAAAAATTACAAAGAAGAACACAAATAAAAATAAAATCTTATTTCAAGAAAACAATTTATCCTCAAAGATGAGTAAACATTCAAATTCCATAATCATAAATGCTGGAGTTTCTCAGTTATCAATTTGTAACAAAAAACAATATGAAACTTTACCCTCTTACACTCATCACAGCTACTCAAACAGAGGGACAAATGTCTTTTCAGGCTCTTCCCTGCTAATTATAAAAGGAGAATTAAACCCAAGCAGTTACTTAAGCTTGCTCATGGTTTTACAAAATGGAAAGTTACCTTGAACCATAAATCATCTGTGTAGCCAGGGAACCAGGAAACACATTTTTCCATTGGTGAAAATTTGTCTGTGCAATTAATCCAGCTTTGGAAATTTGAAAAATTATTTCAGCCAAAAAAGTTGTTACTTTATCTCAGGTATACTAATGAACAATGGAGACATGATGTAATGGAGACAGTTGATAAGACTGTTATCAACTTAAATGATTCTGCTTACCTCCACCAGTGTAGCATAGAGTTTCTCCGAAAGTAATCAGGTTATTTAAATGTCTTTTAAACCACGAGGAAGCCATTTTAAAATGTGTGGGTTTTCTCATGTTTATTCAATTTTATCATTATTTTTATAATTACTTCAATAAAGATTTTAAAGGACTTCTGAATATTAGAACAGATATGCAGCAGTGCTTACATTTTCTCACTTGAGTATTTAATATCTAAGAAAGCTTTTATGTGTTTTAATCAATGATGTTATTTAAAATAATAAACAACCAATTTTCCCTTGTGATGTTACATACATAATACAGATCTAGTAAATTTCCCTATAATTTTATATGTTCTTAAAATTAATGGTACTCAATCCCTTTTGTTATATGATGGATAGTCAATTAACTTACAAGTTTGGAAGATTAAATTCCATTGAACAATTAATACCATTTGCAAATTTATTTAATTAAATTCTCCTAAAACATTTTAAACTGTAAATTACAAGTTTAAAATAGCTGAGTCACTAAGACATTTCAAAGACCTCAAAATGGAGACCAAATCACTCAGGGTTAAATCAAGAATAATATTTACTGGTATATTTGTTATACTATGTATACCTTAATCACATGAAAACATTTTTGGATCATTTCTGCCTTATCTTCGTTATGTTTATACTATCCTGTATTTACAGATAATTTTTCTCAGCTGTGGCTTTGAAGATAAAAATCGGTGATATTTAAAATATAGAGATTTTAATTAAGGGACTACTTACAGAAATGTAATCAGGGCTAAATGGGCAAAAAAAGGAAGCTGTTGTACCCAGAGATTTAGATAGCTGGGTACAAAATTAATATCCAGAAATCGGTTCCATTTTTATATGCCAATAATGAACAGACTTTATTGTGGGAGCTACAGTTGTGAGAGTACTTCTAGTCACATCTTTATTTCCGCATGCCCCCAAACAAGCAGAATGCATTGCCTCAAAGAGCCCGGCCTCTTAGTTTGGAATAGTTTTCAAGAGTAAAACTGGGCACCAGAGCTCTTGCTGAATGATCCCCACAACTACTGGTGTACACTTAGAAATGGTACTGAACAATAATTGGGGGTTAGGCTGCCCCCACAATAAAAACTCTAGAAGCAGAGCTGGTGAAAATGGGGACTCCCTATATCAAAGCTCATCTCCTAAGTAAACCCTGGCAAAACCAAGCCATCCTCACCAAGACCAAAACAAATGCCAGTGGCCAGAATTCCTGCTCCATTTTAACTGGATTTTTTCCATTACCATTTATTCCCCTTATACTCCCCCCCCCCCCAGCAATCTCGACACTTGTCAATGTCCATGAATCTCTCTTCTTTTCTCTTCAATTTCTCCACCCTCTAATTCACCCCCATGTAGCTGTCTTCCTTTTCTCTCTCTCTGAGTCTGTCCCTGTCCCTATGTTACATGTTAGTTCAGGCTTTTTTCTTTTTCTTCCTTTCATTAGATTCCACATATGAGTGAAATCATATGATATTTTTCTTTATCTGACTGGTTTATTTCACTTAACATAATGTTCTCCATGTCCTTACATGCTGTTACAAAGGGCAAATGTTCTTATTTTATGGACAAGTAGTATTTCACTGTGTAAATGTCCCACAGTTGTTTTATCCACTCATCTACTGATGGATACTTGGGCTGCTTCCATATCTTGATGATTGTAAATAACAAGCATATATTGTTATGATTGACCTCTCTGCCCATCTCTGCATTGCCACCCCTCCTACTTATCTGGATGAATGTGGCTTCTTTAAATCATTGGTTGTGAGGCTTACATACAGTTCAATTTTCTGACAGTTCTGGGTGTTATTTGTTTTGAGATTTAGTTGTAATTCTTGTTGTGGTTGCCTGAGGAGGCAAAGTATGTCTACCTATGCCTCCATCTTGGCCAGAAGTCAGCCTTCAATACATATTTTAAAAGAAGTGTTTAGAGGAATCAATAAATAAAACTCTATTTTTTCCAGAAAACAAATATCATTTTGCTATGAATCAACAACAGTGAAATTATAAAAGCCTCTAGGAATATGCAGACAATGAGCAATGAATTTTCACTATATAAAGATCATCTTGGGAAAATAAATACATGTAAGTCGGGATGCCAGTGACCTATAGGGCACCAATAAAACAGGGACTTGGCATCAATTTACAAGTATTTTTAAGGTATTTTTGTAGTGAGTTACTATGCTGCCATTGTTTAAATAAAAGAAGAGATAATGGCAATAAAATTTTTAAGGACTGCACTTTACATGAAGGCCAAGTAGCTTTTAAATGCATTAGTAACTTAGGTGATACAGAAGGCTAAAGAAGTACATTACTTCAAGAAAGGCATACATAGTTTCACAATGAATAATACTTATAATGACCTATAAATTAAGCTAATTAAAACTTATCAAAATATGCTACAAATGGCACACATGCAGACATACGTACATACACATAACAAATAGTTTGTATTCTAACTCATTTTTCCTAAGAAATATCCATTTGTAATTTGAAAGCATTCAAGAAAAATGGCTGAACCTGGTTTATTTCTAATTATGTAAAAATGGTTGCCTGGCACACACACCAACTTTTGCTTATAAATGTGTGTGTTTGCTGATTCACATTTATGTAAAGTGATTCATTGAAAATATTTTGAAAATAAATAAACATTTAAATTCTTCATGTCAAATAAAGACAAATACTTAGGGTAAGTGTGTCAAATACTTATGGTAAGTTATACACTATTTTTCATTGTTTAATTCTCATTTATTTTTAATTAATAAATAAATACTGATATAGTACTATACTATGCCCAGTATTGTCCAAATGCTTTACAAATGTTAGTTACTTTATCTTCACAACAACCCTCTGAGGTGTCAAAGCTATCCCAATATGAAGATGAAGAAACTGAGGTACAGAGAAATTTAGTAACTTGTCCAAGATTGCACAGCTAATGTGTGAGCCAGTTTTTAACTTAAGCTTTTGGTTCCCATGGACCACATTTCCTAACAACAACCCTATGTCCCTTTAACAAGACAAATGCCACAACTCTTTATGTTTAACATGAATCACATGACTATGTACATAGATGAAGTTTATTTAACATCACAATACTTCTGGATAGTGAGGTACCTATCCTTAAAAAAAGAGACAGCTGTCTCATTGTTGCTCTGATTATTTGACTGTTGTCAATCTTTCCCAATGTGTTTCAAACACCAGAGACAAGGACTACATTTATCTGTACTTATGACAGTATTCTCAGTCATAGTGAAACACATGATGGTTGAGTGAATGAACAAGATAATCATTTAATAAATGAAGATAAGACTGTCTATAATGCATGCACATGTGACGTGTTTGAGATTGAATTCAGTTATTCTGTATTTTTATGTAGCAATTCTTAGAGCACTGCAACTTTTGAAATGTTCTGACAAATACATCACTTTAAATGTCAAATTAATTTTAAGGTGATAATAGTTTGGAATATGTGGTTTAGTCATCCTTATTAAAGACTATAGCCCACATGTGCAACATTTTGTTAGAGTACAAGCGGACAAAAGTAGGTGCATTTGCTTATGGAGGTGGGGCAGGCCGTGTCTAACTAAACAGCATTATGAGAAACACCTGTTCACTTTACATGTAATTTACCTTCTTGTGTCATCTGCGTTATTAATGTGGTGGAATCATTATACTGTCCTAATATATCTGAATGTCTACTTGTGTTCTCTCTACTAAATAAGTAAAAATGGGGAGGTAAGAGATGACATTTAGTTTAGCTGTTCATTATGATAATTTTTCTCAAGCCTGTTAAATACAAACAGTTAAATGGTTGGTATTTTATGAGAGGTTTTGAACCTAATTATACCAAATGTCATCGTTTTATTTATTAAAAAGATTTTCAAAATTGCTCAACACAAGAAAAGATGAATATATGAATATGGGTTCTTATAATATTTAAAGTATTTTATCAATTTAAAATAATTTGTATAAGGCAGGTTGGATTAATGATAAACATAGTTAATATTTATAATCAATTTTGGTAATTATGGGTAATTTAGAATCCTATAGGATATATTTAATGTACAGTTTTTAAGTTATCTTGTTGAAAGAGATGATTATGGAAAGTAATGCCTGTTAAATTAGAATGTAGATACTGGTATTTTAAATGTAAAATATGTAATAATTTTATGCTGATATGCCTTCGCATTGATTTTTCAGTAATGTTAATATAAATACAAAGTTATTTTAAATGTTAAACTGAACATCGAAACATTTTAAAAATGCTCTTTAAAAATATTTTCTGTGTCAAATGTCTATTTTTTAGTACATTTTTAGGAAACAATTTGACATGACTTCCATGGTGAATCTGTTTTAGATTTAGTGTATACATATGTTCCTATATAAAACATTCTAAATTCAGTATTTCTGAGTTACAAATTATTTTCATCTATCTATATTCAGTTTATAAAATTTACCACTTAATTATGTTATTATCTCCTATTGTGTCCGGCTTGAATCTAAAAATACTTGCAGTATATTTTCAAACAGTTTTAGAATATAGTTCTGTGTTACTGAAAATATATTGAATCAAAAATTTATGGAGTGAATGACAAATGAAAATTTATGCCACAATGAAGTAGAGATCTGTATCTCTCAAGTATATAATTTGTATATTGTCAGGAATTTAAAGAGCTGATTATAAACAGATAATACAGGCATTAATCTTATATCCAGAGCATATGAAAGAAGTCCAGCCCTGGCAGGTGTCACTCAGTGGACTGAGCACCAGCCTGTGAACTAAAGGGTTGCTGGTACAATTCCCAGTTAGGGCACATGCCTAGGTTATAGGTCAGGTCCCCAGTAGGGTGTGTGTGAGAGGCAACCACACATTAATAATATTTATCTCTTTTTCTCCCTCCCTTCCCCCTGTCTAAAAATAAATCAATAAAATGTTTTTTTAAAAAAGTCCATAAATACCATAAAAAATAATAAGCCTTTGTCTGTCAAATATGGAGACAAAGGTAGATATGCTTTGTTTCCTGTCACAACCAAAAGAAGGATAACAACCAATTTAGAAACAAAAATCAACCAGAACTACCAGAAAATCAAACTGTCTGGAAGTTCAACATCCAAGGAGTTAAAGAAGAAACATTCATTCCAGCTGGTAGAGGGGGCAGAGACAGCCAGGGTGGTGAGGAGGCATGGTGAGGCTACTGGAGGACCAGCATATCCCACTTTCTCCTGCAGATAAGCTGGGAGGAACAACAGGGGCAGCAAGAGAGACCACACAAAACCAAGGGTTCCAGCATGGGAAAATAAAGCCTCAAAACCTCTGTCTGTAAAAACATGGGGTTTGTGGGAAACTCCCAGTCTCCCAGGAGAGTCAGTTGGAGTGTCCCTTGGGATCAGGAATCAGTACCAGAGAGGCACAGTCTGCTTGTGGGAAGTGAGGGAAGTGACAGAAAGTGGTAGAAAGTAGGCAAGAGCTGAGAGCAAGCTAATAACTGGTATTGTTCTTTCTCTGACCCCTCCCCCACAGACAGCACCATAACCCAGTGACATGGGTTGCCCCACCCTGGCAAATACCTAAGGCTCTGCCCCTTTAAAAATATCAGATGAACCAAAACAAATAAATATAATCCAAATGAAAGAACGAATAAAAACTTCAGAAAAAGAATTGATAGATGAAGAGATGGATTAGTTATCAGATGCAGAGTTTAAAACACTGGCAATCAGCATGCTGATGAAATGATTGAGCATGGTTGCAAAATAAAGGAAGAAATGAAGGCTATAGAGAGTGAAATAAAGGAAAGCATACAGGGAGCCAACAGTGAAGGGAACGAAACTGGGACTCAAGTCAATGGTTTTGAACAAAAGGAAGAAATAAACATCCATCCAGAACAGAATGAAAAAAACAAGAATTTAAAAAAATATTGGAGAGGCTTAGGAACATCTGGGACAACTTTAGACATTCCAACTTCTGAATGATAGGGGTGACAGAAGGAGAAGAGGAAGAGAAGAAATTAAAAATTTACTTGAATAAATAGTGAAGGGAAACTTCCCCAGTCTGGTACTGGAAATACACATGCAAGTCCAGGATGCTCAGAGAGTCCCATAGAAGTTGGATCCAAGAAGAAAAGCACCAAGATACATCATGATTAAATTACCCAGGATTAAAGATAAGGAAAGAATCTTAAAAGTAACAAGAGAAAGGGAGAGTTACCTACAAAGGAGTCCAATAAGACTATCAGCTGATTTTTCAAAAGAAACCTTATAGGCAAGAAGGGGCTAAAAAGAAGTATTTGAAGTCATGAAAGACAAGCACCTACATACAAGATTACTATATCCACAAAGCTATCATTTAGAAGGGAAGGGAAAACAAAATGCTTCCTAGATAAGGTCAAGTTAAAGGAGTTTGTCATTACCAAGCCCTTAATATATGAAATGTTAAAGGCACTTATCTAAGAAAAAACAGATAAAAAATATGAACAATAAAATGACAAAAAACTCACAACCATCAACAACTGAACCTAAAAAAACAAAACAAAACAAATTAAGCAACCAACTAGAACAGGAACAGAATCACAGTAACCAAGATCACAGGGAGCATTATCAGTTGGGAGGAGGACAGGGAGAGTGGGGGGAAAGGTACAGGGAATAAGAAGCATAATTGGTACCTACAAAATAGACAGGGGGAGGTTAAGAATAGTATAGGAAATGAAGAAGCTAAAGAACTTATATGTACAACCCATGGACATGAACTAAAGTGGGAGGGGATGCTGAAGGAAGAGGGTGTGCTAGGTGGAGGGAGATGGGGAGAAAAAAAATGGGACAACTGTAATAGCATAATCAATAAAATATACTTAAAAAAGGAAGAAGAATATTCAAGCCTTTAAGTCTCTTGGTAGGTTCCTAACTAGCATTTTGAATTCCTTTCCTCAACCTCCAAAAATAAAGGTAAGATTCTGAATTAGTCTGAAATTAAGTCAACAAATAAACTACAATTTGTCCTCTTCTGAAGATATACACAGATATTATATGGTGATATTAATAAGATAGGACCTTTTTCAAATGAAGAAATGAGGCCTATTTTTAGGAAAGATTTATACACTTTCCTATATATATGTACATGTAGTAAACCTTGTATATGTAATAAGAATGTGATTACATTTTCAGACTTATAGGGTTTAAGAAAATATCTGTTGAAGAATCTTTATATGACTAGATTTGAGTTACTTGGAACAAAAACACAGTGAGCCAAACTAAAATATTCATATAACTTAAGCCTACATTTGCGTTATGGACATAATCAGTTCTCTGACAAGTCCTTAATTTTAATTTGGCTTCTTAAAGTCTTTTATAAAGAAAGCTATGAGATGTGTTTAAAAAGCAGTACTTCATCCTCCTTCCTGTGTCTTTCAGCAAGACTGATTTATACAGACTATTAACTCATATAAATGTGATGTTTCTCACAGTCTGATAACATGTTTATGGACATTCTGGTGTTATTCAAGCTTCCGACTTCAGGTTTAGTCTCTCATCCTTGTGTAGACTTTACCCTTTGGTATGATTGCAGACCATACGTTTCACTTTTCACAAACACAAGACATAGCTACTCCCCGCTTAGTCTTTCTAATCTTGGAAGTTGTTCATTTACAGCATAGGTTGTAGAGAATGTTTTTGCAACTCAAGAAAATAGTTATCTCCCCATACAATTTTGAAATCAATTCATCAAAGTTAAAATCTTATCTTGAGTTCATTTTAGATAATGTGTTACAAATAGGTAAACCATGACTAATGTGCATCAAGTGTACTTCAGTATTGTTCCTTTATTGTTATTGTAATTACATTTGTTTCAGACAGTCATAAAAATAAAACAGATATTGTTGACTCGAATTTTATTTCAGTCAACAAAATTAATTGCATCCCTTTATAACTAAATTATTAACCTTCTCACACCACATTGCATTTAAAAGTATTCAAATTCAATTTATCATGGATCTTAAGAATAGCAATATGTCAAGTCCATCAATGATACATATCAATAATTATGAAGCATTCAATAGTACATAGGTTCACACCCTTATTTTCAAGCTAGCGTCGAGAATGTCTTTTTTTGTAAAATTGTACATTTGTTGATGTTGAATTTTCTAACTTTTGAAAGGTATTAATTAATATGTATTTTTACTTTGATTTTAAGATTAATTATTGGTTTATTTTTCTTTTTAAAACAGCAAAATAATACAGCTGTCTGATTGCTAAAAGCCTATGAAAGGACATCAAGGTGAACATAAAAGCACAGGAGCATAATCTCTAATTTATGATCCTTAAGGGACATTAGCCAGTTGAAGTATTCGACTGTGAAATTTCTGGCAATTACTGTAACTATGGGTATAAGCAGGAAATGAAGTCTAGTTATAATAACAGCTCTTTATGGCACTGGAACAAGATGTCATATGGCTCCTAAAAATATTACATTCCAAGATTCTTAAATACATTTTGTTTCACATAGTGACAAAACTTTGACTCATTTGATTGTAATGAGTCTCATATATATAAAAACAATTATCTACATAGACTAAGATTTAAAACAAACTATGGAGACTATTCAATTTGTTAAAATTTGATGGTGGTGGCATGGTGGGATGATCTCAAATAATAAAGCCAAAATTAATTATTTTTCAATCTTTGTAAATATTTTCTTATAAAATTAATATATCATTTTCATTTATTTTCCATAATCATTTGGGTCTCTTGTGCATGGCTGCAAAGTTTTATATTAACTTGTATATTCAACACTTGATATGTCTTATTATTTGACTTATTGAATTTTATTAAATAATATGCTGTGAACTGTGGGGAATATAAAAAATAAAACCATGATCCTTTGTGAAAATCACATATTATTAGGAAAAGTCTTATTTTTGCATGAGCATACATACTAATATTTATATATATTTATGCCAAAAACATAAAAAATATGTTATTGTAAAAATATTGTATGGACTATTTACAACACATTCTGAGAAATGAAGTTTTATATTAGATTGTAAAAATTAGATGATATGATGTGAACCTAATAAAAAAGAATCTTAGAATGCATATACCTTAATTTCTCTAAGCAAAATAATACAGAATTAAAATAATACATTAAAAGTTAACCAAAAATATAGAGGTGAATATGCTACTTGAAAAAATTAGACTATTTATGATGATGAATTAACTCTCAATTTCCAAAGGTGTTAATGAACTCTTCATGGTGCCTACTATGTATCTCAAAAGAATTTGTGTGCTTATTATTTGGTGATGATCATGATCACGATAAGGCTTACTGAAGTTATTACTCTCTAATAACTTAATGGCATGAAAGAATAAGAGGCAAAATAATACTTATTAACTCATTGCCAAGTGACTAATTTACACCAAGGGAGTAGTTTACGAATGGTGAGCATCTGGATTGTTACACATTCAGTTCCCTCAGGTTGATGCTTTCATGCTTGGTATTACTCAGAAATACTTAAATGTATGACACCTGCTTTATTACAGTTTGCAAAGCTGAGGACAAACATGCAACTGATTGTCATAATCTAAGTTATAATGAAGCAAAAATACGTTAGAATATCTGGCAATCTCAACTTGGAAACTGGAGATATCCTAGAATGCAATTAAATTTTATACTACCACTGTAGCTATACATATAAATATGAATATGCTGTACTATAAAGCCCTTTTCTTAATAAAAATGATTCTACAGTTGATTACAATCCAGGAAATTTAAATATAGGAGTTGTAAGATCTACATAAGAGCTCTTTCTGGCCTCTGGAAATATAATTTTTATTCTAAATTCCATGTGTATTTGACCAAATGATAAACTTCATGTCTGTAATGTACTGATTATCCAATTTTCTACCAGTCTTAATTTCCTATATGTTTTATAGGACCCTCAAAATATGGTCAAAGGGCACGCATTAGGATATCACCCACATTTCCTCTTCTAATATGTGCATTTATTCAGAGGTGTATCTGTTTAAATTACATACATCTCTCCAGTTCATGTAGTTATTCTCTTCTTCTTTTCCTTTTTGTTTCTTTACTCACATCCCACTTATCCCTAAATGTAACTTAAACACCCTTGTTATTTATAAGGAATAAATAATTCTCCTCGTCATCTTACAAAAACCTTTATTATCTGGCTTTTGCTTGCCTGTCCAGATGCATCACTGCGACATTTCCCATTCCTGAACCATAGGCTTCTTGCAATTCCCTGAATTTGTCTTTTCTTCCCTTTGCGTATTATTGTTCACTCTGGAAAAGCCTGCTTCATCTCCATCTACTAAACTTTTCTTTCCTTTAAGATATTATTTAAATACTTCCTTTTCTGTAAGGCCTTCCTGACACGGCCAAATTCAGTTTAGTGCACATTCTCTATGCTCTCCTAGCATGTAGTATGTAAATTAATTGGGGTATGTTATAAATATCAATTATTTTACTGCATATATGTTCTTTATTATCTTGTGTATACCTTGGAGTAGGTTATATGTCTTCTTTATTTTATAGATACCCAAATTCCTTACACTTTATAAGTATTTTTTTAATCTACTATTAGCTTGGATAAGGGATATTTGACTCAAAAAGTAAAGGACTGAATCTTGGGATAGAAATAGACAAATTGAATAAGATATGTCAGTTAGTTTGTCACAAGCGCAACTACTAAACCAATTTCATATAGATTAGAATCATATTATGCCCACATAGTACTTCAACATTCTAACTTGCCACACCTAGCTGGGGAGTCTCCATTGTGGTTACAGATATACCATAGAAACCCTCAAATTTCAGTGATTCAGCACCTCAAAAGATTATTTCTAGCATTGGGCTTTTTCGGTTTGTGACTCAGAGTCCAGGCTTCCTCCATTTTGATGTTATCAACTCAATATTTGACTTCCTGGATCCCAGTGACAAGATTATCATCCAATTTTATACATGCAAAAAGACTGAAAGATTTCATAGATCGCCTTTGACCACTCATTAGTCAGTGGGAACCCAAGGAGTTTAGCTTCAACTCAAAGACTTACCTGCTATATTAGATTGCCAACAGAGATAATACATATTAAAATACTGCTTTTCCTGGCAAATGACAACTTCTCAATACCTCTTATTTTTCCCATTTTATCTACCAGACTGAAAGTCCCTTGAGTATAAAGGTCTTTCTTGTTTTCTGTACTTTTCAATACTTAGCACAAGAACTGGCAAATAGTATTCAATCAATACAATTAATTTGGATTCAAATTGATTTGCTCAATGGCATTGTCATGGGAAAGTTACAGGATGCTAAATAAATAGAAGAGATACAGTTTATTTCTCTCTCTTTATTATACATAGATTTCCTGACCTATTATAATGCACTTTATAGTGAAAGGGGTTGGGTATAGCATAGTTCATTCCAAACAATTTTAGTGCATTTCTAAACATAAATAATTCACTTGGTTTTAAATTTTTATAAATTTTTGTGATTGGTAAAGTAGTTTCATATTTAAAGTACAAAGTTAGACTGGGGACTAAGTAAAATGTCTAGAGTTTCCTACTGAGATTCAAACAGCGTTTTCATTGGAAAAAACACTTTTAGAAGGCTTCGAATCAAATGCACACACAAACACAAACACACAAACACAGTGCTCGAGTGACTCAGGGTCTGGGCTTAACCTTGAACAGCGCAATTCCATTCGAAACTAGTGGTCTCAGAAAGTGCCCATGGAATCAGTTACAGTTCAGGCAACAAATGTCTGGGAACTATGTAAAAGAATGTGAAGTTTTAATTAGATAAATTAAAAACCCTGCCCAATTTTTATAGCATTGAAGAAAAAACAGTGTTTCCAATTAGATTTTTGTTATTAATACTTTTGTCTTCCTATGGTCTCTCAGACTCAATGAATATGTGAACAGTTAAAAATTAAAACCTCTAGTTTTGAAGTTATGTCTTAGAATTCAGATATTTTTCTTATCTGGTAACAAGGGGAAATTGATAAATGCATGATATGATTGCTATGTGCATTAATGAAATATCATATGTAAACCACAGCACATATTCCTAGTATACATTTATTCGTAAATAAAACATTTATACTTATTATGATGGGATAATAAATTATTTCTAGCATCAATTATAGTTTGGGAAATTTTAAATATTTTATTTAATCCCTGGCTTATGATCACAACCTTCTTAATCTTTGCTTTTAAAAGAAACAATGAAACAGAGGCAATGCTTCCTGAATAATCACGCCCTATTTTCTCACCGAGCCAACTACAACTTTTTTCTTAATTCTGTTTGACTTACAGCTTATTTGAAATGTTAGTGAGAAGAGGAAACTGGAGGAGGAGATGTGGGATTTATACAAGAAAAAGGACTGGGGAAGCTTACTTTCCTGCACTGATGCACATGCACTTAACTTAATATTGATTTTTTTCATATTATGGAACATATTAAACATTTGTTATAAGATGTTATAATGTTTTATATTATATGGTTCTAAAATATATAAAGTATACTATTAAATATTTTATGGTTTGGATGAAATTATGTAGTCAAATAACATGGAGCCTGTGTTATTAATGCTATTTTTAAGCATAGTAGCTTTATATTCAACTCTATTTAGCTCATTATATATATTATATTCAGGCGTGCTAGCCACACTGTCAGAAATATTTTTAAAAAACAAAAGTTTTGGAAAATAATTAAGATTAGCAATAACATTGAGAATATACACATGCTAATTTTGAAACTGGTAATGATATATGAAGTAATTAATCATGTGTCCAAATTATTGATGTACTAATTAAAGATACTTATTTGTCTCATAATTTTCAAGATATTTTCTCATAATTTACTTAAATGGTGACTTATTATAGGTTGCCAGGCATGCAGTTTCCTGTGTAAAAAAATATTCATAATGAGAGAACAGTTTTTCCAAGTCAGAACAAAACCTTTATCATAGAGAAAGAAAATCACAGAATAATAATAAGCAATTGTTAGTCAGGTCAATGTTGAAGAAAAAACAATCTTTGAAATTGATCAACTGTTATTTTAAACAGAGAATATAATCCATACCTTCAAACCACTCAAGTTCTGATTTTACATTAATGTGTAAGAAAGTAACAAGCAGCTATGTGAACTATTTGGTACTAATGAACCTGCTTCTCCCTATGTGAAATTTATTTGTGAGTATGTAGTGTGGTTGGTTAATAATAGAAGGCTGCATTTAGAATTATCAATAGAACTTTAGGACCTGGAAATCACTAGTATTATTTCCTTTTCAGTGTGTTTATTGTATAAATTTTCCCAGTTGAATTAAAAAATGTGATTTAGAATAAAACTTGACATTGAAGAACCTGACTCCTGGATTGGGGGGTACATGAAAATTTCACTAGGGGTAAAAATTAGTGGTAATTTGACATTTTATCGGGGGGGTGAATTACTTTTAATTCACTGAAATGTTGCCTTTTAGCAGAATTTGGCTTTAACAAAATCTCGGAGTTCAAGACTTTCTCACTAAAGAGAAATAGAGTATTCTACTTTGGTTTTAGAATCAAAATAAAGGACTCATATTTCTAACCCCAGAACATGAAACCTTAGAATAAATGAATCTTATCCTTAACCTCAGAATATCTGTTTGAGAGATGTAATAATAATCACACCAAGACAATATACTCGACCTTAAAAGATGGATGAACACAACCACAGGAAAGATAAAGACAGTTTTAGGTATAAGGAAGAATTTACTGGTTTTCTAGGTTGGGATCTGGGCCAGAAACAAAAACACTAAAGGCTAGCTAGGGGCAGCAAATGTGATTTAATTCATTCCTGGCAGAACACACACAAGAGAATACTCAGATGCAATTACAAGAGGCATCATCCTTTATGAAGCGTTTGGTGGAATCCAATTGTAAACAGCTAAGAGTTTCATTTTGCCATACAAATGTTTGTGTTTGGCACTGTCATAAATAACAAGTAAAGATTAAGGAATCAAAAAGGTAATCCTTGATGGCAAGACAATTTTTGAAATTTTAAACTATATTCAAACTGATTACATTTTCATTTGGAGAAGACTAGAGGAATGATTGTAAAAAAAAAATGTTTTCCCTAAGAAATGAGTAGCAGTCTTTTCATCAAAATATTGAGCAATATACTCAAAAGTATATTTACAGGTTTTTTTAAATTCAAAGTTATAATCTAATTAACTAATTAATTAATTAGACTAAAGTGTGAGTTCACATTGGAAGAGCTGAGGAGAGAATGTAGGTAAATTAAATATTCATTTTTTGTTAAAAATTAAGTACTTTCACTAGACATGGTGGTGGTCAAAAAATACTTCAAATTCTGGAACAGGATAAATACATAAAGAAATTTCAAGCCAATATGCAGATTTTGAAGGGATTTCTTGAGGAAAAAAGTTGATGGAGTAGTAAGTAGTAAATATATCAGAAAGTTATGTTCATAACTTAAGCTTCAGTTACTCAAATTGTATAAAGTTAACCACAAGTGGTACAATGTTATGAGAAACTTTTACATATTTTGTTAGAGTGGTAGAAATATTTAAATATCTTTCTGGAAAAATGTATGACTCCAACAATTAGGTCATAGTTAAATATGATTTCTAAAAATGATAATGAAATTCTTCCTAAAAATCTAGCTAATTCTCAAAAGTTTCCTGAGCATTTAACATGGGGAGGTTCACTAAAAATGTTATTTGTTGTGAATTCTATTAATATGTGTTTTAGATCAGGCTGCCATAACAAAATGCTATACATTACATGGCTTAAACAACAGAAATTTATTCCTCCCTCTTCTGGAAGCTGGACGTTTGAGATCAGGTGCCAGCACAGAAGGATTCTGGTAAGAGCTCTCTTTTTGTTTTATATGAGGCAGAGAGAGAGAGAGAGAGAGAGTGAGAGAGAGAGAGAGAGAGCAAGTTTTCTGGTGTCTCTTATAAGGATATAAACTCAATTAATAAGACCTCACAGTCAAAGGCTCTATTTCCAAATACCATCATGTTGGAAGTAATAGGGCTTCAATACATGGATTTGGGGAAAATATGAACATTCAGTCTATAACACTATAATTGCACCCCTTTGAGCAAGTGGAATTGAAGAAATGAGTCATTTACCTAATCAGTTTTCTGCCTACTTGATAGTAAAGAGCATTGAAATAATGCATTAGTTCATATACAATATTTTGTATTATAGTTAATCTATAATAAAGGAGAGGTCAGGGAAAAGCAAACGCATGGATTGTTGGTGTTTTGTAAAAGGAAAAAGTGACACTTAGTTGGCCCCACTATAAAAATAATGTATTTCAGTAGAAATTGACTTTGATAGAACAGCATATTGGATACATTTGCCATTTATTATAAAAATAATTGCCCACATTAAAATATATTT
>PVKM010029423.1:0-17775 GCA_004027735.1 Carollia perspicillata | reverse complement strand
CCATCATTAGTTTTGCAAATACATTTTCTATCCCTTGCTCTTCTTCTCCTTCTGGTATCACTATTATATGGATATTATTATGTTTCATATTGTCTTGCATTTCTCTTAACCCCTCTTCATTCTTTCTGAGCCTGTTTTCCTTTTCTTGCTCTTTCTGGGTGTTTTTTTCTACTTTGACTTCTAATTCGCTGATCCGATCTTCTGCTTCAACCATCCTGCTTTTGATTGCTTCCACTGTGTTCTTCAGTTCAGCCATTGTATTCTTGATTTCCTCTTGGCCCTTGTTTATGTTTTCTATTTTCTTTTTCATGTTGATATAGTTTGTGGTGAGCTCATTGTAGTTCTCCTGTAGTTTCTGGTAGTTCATTGTAATCTCATGGAACTTCCTGCTAACCAGTTCTTTGAATTCAATATCTGACAGCTGACTTGCTTCCATTTTGTTTAGCATTCTTTCTGAGGCTTCCTCCTTTCCTTTCATTTGGGGATTGTTTCTTTGTCTTCTCATTGTTTGTGAGACTCTTCTTGATAGCTTCCACTTCTTAAATGGATTTGTTCTGGTTCCCAGGGTTTATGGTGTGAACTTCTGTGGTAGAATGCCTGTGTGATTCAGTGGTGCAGTCTCCTTCAGGTATCCTGGTGTTCACCACTTCCACCTACTCTTTTTTGTGATCAGTTGGAGGGGGAGGCAAAATGGTTTAAGACATCAGGGGAGTATTCTATGATATTTACAGTAGCAGCCAGTATAAGAAATAGGAGATCTTTTGGCTATATATAGTGTTAACAGTGATCTTCAACCCAACTAAGCCACTTTTAAGAAAGGATGGGAAGAAGATAAGACTCTTGTTGGGAAGGGAAGGGTTGTGAGTTGGATCTAGAAAGCAGTGAAGTTGTGGGAGGTCAGATTCTGGGGTAAGGTGAGAGTAAAGGGTAGTACATAGGTGTAGCGTGTGAGAGAATAGTGTTATCCTCCCTAATAATAGAGTTCAGGAGGCTGTGATGTGGGCTAACATCCAGGGAGGGTACTGTGAAGTATTTACACTTGTGTGGAACAGCAGTTATTTACAATAATATTACAGCAACACTCATATGCCAGAGTGTATGTGACCTTAATAACCTGAACAGGAAGTATAGGACTTTGAGTAGTGTTCTGATGGAACACAATTCACGTGAAGGACAGTAAATTAGCCATACAATGTAGAAGAGAGAACAAACGAAACCTGTCAAATGGTACAATATACCCTGCCAAGCAAAGAAGACTATAAAGAAAGAAGGGTAATACAAAAATACTATTGAGATAAAAGATGTAGGAATAATGAAAAAAGGAGAAAATAATAATAATACAAATATGCAACAACTTGCAGTTTCCCTGCAATAGCCGAGTGAAATTTGTCTCACTGTCTCAGCTGTTGGGTTGCCCCCTGTTTGAGTCCACCTCAGGTCCTTTCACAGTTCCAAGTTTCTTTCTCACTTGTGGGTATTTAAAAAAAAATGGCAGAAGAAGGAAGAGAGAAGAGATAAAATTGGAAAGAAATTGTGAAATACTAAATCAAGAAAGAAGGGAAGAGAGGAAAAAAGCAATTGGAGGATAAAACAGTAATGGAAATTGTAAAAATAATAATAAAAAAGATTACTTTAAAAAACAGCATTAAAAAGAAGAACAAAAACACACACTTCTTGTTGGTTTCAAACTGGCCAAACGGGTTTTTCTGGTCTTGCTGGCTGCAGGAGGCTGGGGAGTGATTGGTGTGGCATTTCTCCCTTCCCGATGTTTACTCAGCCTGTCTTGCAAGCACTGTACCAAGAGTTAGTCTGACTCCTTTCCCTAATATCTTAGATGTGGGAGTCCTGGTTTTCTTCAGAGCGCTTTTCTCCGGTGGTTATCGCTAGAGGTTGGGGTGCAGGGGCTCCCACTCAGCTAAGCTGCCTCCATCCAGCGAGTTTGGACCCAAACCCTTCCCAGTGCTACCAAGAGGGAGTCACAGTGCCTTCCCTTTAACCCTGGGGTCTCTGCCCAGCTGGGTTTGGAGTCAGCTGCGGGGCTGTCACAGCAGATTCCCCAGCCCCTCTGTTTGATAAATTCCTTCTACTCAAGCCTGGTGCCCCGTGTAGCACAATTCTCCAGGCAGCCTGCTGGCTATCTGCATCACAGCCTGACTCTCAGCTCTCCAGAGCTGGCGACTACAGACTCCGAGAGTAATCACAGCCCCGTGTGTCTTGCCTCTTCCTCCTTATTCCCTGATCCACGACCAAAACTCTGCTGGTGTTGCTCCAACCCTGGTCTGTCGGGGAGGGAGGGAGCAGGTGACCCAGCTCTCTCCCAAGGACTGCGGCAGGCCCTCCGTTTTCAAGCAGTCTGTGGTAGGCCCAGCGCCAGCTCTGGGCACTGGACCTGGGGCTACAAATGCACCCCAGTCCCCGCAATTGTTCCCGGGACCTTACTGTCCTGAAATATCCTTCTTACTGTCTGGTTTCTGTTTTTTCAGTGTCCACTACAGTTTTTTTGACTCTTATTTTCAAATACGCTGGGATACTGTTGTCTGTCTGCTCTGCTCCTCCGTGGATTAGCCAGTTTTTCCTCCTGTGTGTAGGGGGAAGTGAAATCCGCTCCCTCCTACTCTGTCGATATCTTCCATCGCCCTAAATTTTCTTATTACTCTAATTTCAGTAATGAGTCTAAGGCTTAGATGTAACTTGAAAGATATTCCTGAGACACAATGAAACATTTTCCATCTTTGTCTGGTCCTCGGCTTGGCATAAGTTTCATTCAAAGCTGGAGGTATAGACGACAAACAGCAACAAAAAGAAGAAAAAAGTACTCCAGCTGCCGTTCATTTCCCCTTCTGTCTTCCATCCCAAAAGATTCCAGGGAAGATATAAGACAGAAAGAATAGACTATTCAGGACACTTTGGGTTTCACATGTCAAAAACTATCACTGAATAGCTTAGGGAAAGGGAAATGTGTTGAAAGATTATTTGTTTTCTTCATGTTATTAAGGAAAACAAGCCACTAGGTCAGCAGTGAGCTCTAGGAAACAAAGAAAATGAAATGAGTCTGCCATCTTTTCCATTTTATTCCTTCTGCCTGTCAACTTCCTTCTCCCCATGGCCCCCTGCAGACCAACTGTCTCCTTAAGTAAGGAACATGGTTATCAAGAGCAAACAAGTTTAACATTCTATACCATCTATAATTTTAAAACCTCCATCATGATGACTTGGTTTCAGACAGCAAGATCATGGGGGAAGGATTATGATTGGTCCAGCTGAGGCAGGTGTACCTGGCCTTGGCACAATGGCCAGATGGCAGGGTGTTATGAGAACTAGGAAGTGCTCATTGTTACCCCATGTTGGAGTGTGGAGGAGACTGGATCCTGAAGGAAGGTGAGTGGGGACAATAGTCGTTCACTACAAGACGGGGCAGGTAGAGAGTACTGCCAAAAAGACTAAACAATAGGCCCTTATAAAGAACAATTCAGGAATCAGGAATATCTCAGCAATAATGTTATTTGTTGAGTAATTAACAAATCTTCCTTAAAAACTTATACATCTTATTTTTGTCCCCTTCTAATTATATTCTGGTAGTACTGTTGGTGAATTTCTAGAACATGTAGCCTCTGATTATAACAATAGATTGTTATGAAAATTCGCTTGTAAGGGATTTGGATCTGAGGATACATAGAACCAATACTACTAGTGGTATTTTTTTCAGGTCAGTTTATAGAAAGGAAATCCATACCATGCCTAAATGATTCCACTACCAGTGCATTTGAACGCCATGGAACATCCAATCGAGTATCTTTCTAAAGAGCACAGCTTCTGCATTTTACCTCTTGGTGGTTTCACATCAGCATCAGGCAACCAGGTCGTGGTTGGTAAGAGAAGACAAGAAAGAGAACTCTGCTGGGACTCCAGGAGCCAGCGGTTTATTCACTCTCTGCCTGCTGTGGCACGACGCAGAGAACATGCAATAAAGGTCTGGCAAATTATGTTCTTCACTGAGAGTCTGCTCCTTGCTGTGGGGCTTTAGAGAAGACACGTTGATTTTCGCCTCTTAATATAACAGCGCTGTCAGTGTGTGCATGTATGTGTGCTGGCAGGCAGTGGGACTGCTGTTTAAATTCACGACTACCTTTGAGAGCTCTTTCAGCTGTAAAAGGTTATGCTTCTATGATTGAGTGACAGCACTTTTCTAAAGCACTGTAGCTGCTCAAGGGAAGGAAGCTCTCTAGGCTAATAGGTATGTGGGAAGGAGACTAGAAGAGAGAGAGAGCAGGAACACAGGCTTTACCCCTCCCATGTCCATTGGTTTATATAACATCTTTGTAAGGTCTTCTGGAGGTCAAGGGGAGGGGAGGTCTGGCCACACTCCTCTTTTAAGGTTCCCTATATTAACCAATGAAGGTACCCAAAACAGGATTGCAAAAATGATGGAATTGTCCTTACTTTCATTTGATAAAACAAACTTGAAAAGGTGCCATCATTAAGCTATTCACAATTGTGATATTTATAAAAAACGAATCATTCATGGTTACAATCCAGGTAGTTTGGTCCAGCGATCAAATGTATGTGTGAAGTTTTATGAAAGATACATTAAGAAAATGTCAATAAACTTGTCAATAAATGTGTCTGTTATTGTATATATGAACTTATTTGGCAGTTACATCAAAAGTCTAATTCATGGCCAGTTTGGCAATAAAAGGCAATAACCAACTGACCTTTCTGATCTTCTCTATGAGGTCTTGTTCATTTGCTTAAGTAAATTGGAGGCTGTTTCTAGTTAGTAAATGGAAAATTCTAAGTATATCAAACCAAAGTAACAGTGCTGTTCATTCTCAATGATTTCATTTTACCCCTAAGAATCTGATTGGTTATCTTATCAGACATATATATATATATTTACACATATAAATATATCTAAAGCATATGTTTTTTCTCAGAGTAGTATATATTTTTCTCAAAGTAGTTTCTATTATTTGAGGAAGAAATAGAGTAAATATCTAAGCAAAGGTCAATAAACTGGATACACAGAAGTTTGGGGAACAAGTTGAAATCATTTAAAATCCTTGGTAATCTATAAACATACTTTAGGAGAATCCCTCCCCTCAAACCATGGGTTTAAATAAAATTCAACATGGGCTTTAAAAAAATCTTACATTAATTTTATTAATAATCTTAGAAATCCTCTAATACAAAAATGGTTGTAAATTTTTGTAAGTTGAATGTAGTCTGTATACTCCAAAAGTGAGATTGTTTCCCTTTGAAGAGAAAAATATGTAAATTCAAAAGCCATGATTTTAAAACAATTAATTTATAATGAGTTCAACTTTGATATAAAAAATAATTTCCTAGGTAAGTGATACTCTTGTGCTGAGACACTAAGTAAATTAGGTAAGCAAACACTTTTTCCCCCTACTTACTACATTTGAATACTGTAGGGCAAAAATAATAGAAATATTTTTTCCTTCATATAAGCTATATAAAATTGCTACTCCTTGTAGAATTTAATATATAATTGCTTCTTTGCATCAAGTATTTTTAATAAAATCAAAAATTAAAAAAGAATAACTGGAAATAAAAGAAATTATATCAGCTCAGCCAAGAAGAGTTTGTTAAATTTTGATGTAAAACGAAGACACTGTGATTTTACGTGTGGACAAATAGACCAACTGTTGGACAGCAAATCAAAGAAAGTAGGTCAGTGAGCCCCACCGCAATGAAATAAACTACTATTATTTAAAAGTGGCCAGAGAATAAAACTGCCTGTGAACAAGAATGCCTGCGAGAATAATGGTAAATTGAACAGAAAAGCAGGGTCAGAGCAACACAGTTGCAAGGCGCAGAGTGTGAACTCGGTGTTCTTGGGTCAGGCAGAGGCCGAACAGCAGAACAAACTTGTCTTTGAGAAGCTTCCTGGCGACCAGCAAGCTGGTAATGAAATGGAGGAGCCAATGGGGCTGAGGCCCTCCTCAGAGAAAGGAGAGGAAAGCCCTGTCGGAGGATGGAAAGCCCTGAGCAGATTTTGAGAGTGAGTGTAACCATTGACTCAATAGGATTGGCGATTTCAATTAAAAAAATAAGTAAAAGGATAATCACTGAGGGGACTAAAATCCATGATCAAATTCACTTACATTACTTATGTTGTGAAAGCCATAGACCCAACTGGAATTGATTAACTGTTTTGTGGCCACAGCAAAATGCAAAAGTGGGAAAAGTACCATTTGCATCTTTAAAGATTACTTTACATTTTCTTGAACTAGGTAGACTTTCAAAATCATAATTGCTAAGTGAGTCTAGATTGGTAATCTAAAACAGTATAGGAGATTGGGAAGAAGAAACTAACTCCATATGAAAAATGCCAGACCCTTTTCGATTTATCATAGGAAGTGTGACTAGTTTGATTGGGCAGAAGTTCCTTCATCTGAAAAAAATCGGCTAGGTTGAAAATTATTTATACCTTGAATAGGAATTATTTTTAATGAAAGTTGAGATTGAAGTCAGTCATTTTTTTCTACTTAAAAAACATTGAGCACCTATGAGATTCATGCATTGTTCTAGGCTCTGCTAATCAGTGAATAAAATAATATATTGGCTGTGATTTCTTGGTGCTACCATTATAGTGAGAGGGGCATACCACAAACCCATAAATAAATAAGACACCAGGCAGTGATAAGTGCTCTAAAGCAGCAATTTTCAACAGGTCTGCTGTAAGAATTTTTAAAACATCTAATACCTGACACTTTAGTCGGGGGCACTGACCTCTTTTCCCTTAGGTTGTCAAATAAGAAGATGACAACAGCCAACATAACAATAGCCATCTGGTGTGAATGAATCAAAATTGTACCTATATAAATTTTCAGCAAAAATATAATACATAGTTTTGGTGTGCCACAGAATTTTAGTAATTAGTTTATGTATGCCATGAGATGAAAAGGTTAAAAATTGCTGCTCTAGAGGGAGGAAAAAGTAAGCTAAAGCTTGGCCAGTAGATAGAAGGGAAGGGAAGGAAACATGGGGTGTTTTAGATGGGATGGTCAGTGCAGGCTTCTCTAAAATGATGCCATCTGAGCAGAGACCTGGCGGCTCAAATTGAAGTGCAGGAAAAAGGCACGTGGGTCTCTCAGAGGCAAAGCAATCCAGCGAAGAGAGGGAGGAGGACTAGGTCCTGAGGCTGTATAGTGTCTGTGTGTAGATCAACGTAACTAAGCAAGTGAGAAGAGAGTTGGAGGGAGACAGGTCAGGAGACAGGACTTAATCATGAAGGATCTCAATGACTCTGAGGTGTTGGAAATTCATTTTTCACTTGATCTTAGCCAAAAGGCCGAGAAGTGATGGAAATTCATTCTTAAGAAAATGGAAGTTATCAAAGGTTGTCATCATAAGGGTGATGTAATTTGATTTGTTTTTTAAAAGATTGTTGTATAAATTATTTGGGGATTAACTATAGGGTGACAGAAGAAAAGTGAGGAGACCAGTTACAATGCTATTGAGGTCCTCTAGGTAGAGATTAGTGATGGACTGGATTAAGGTGATAGTGCTGTAATTGATGGAACATAATTAGATTTGGGATATCATTTTGAATGCAGGACCTTTAAAATGTGGCCATGCATTGGAACAGAGCATGAAAGGAACAAGAGGCAAAAAACTATACTTGACCTAATAAAATTCTATTAACTAAGATGTAAAAGATTTGTAAAAGAATAGGTTGGTGGGGGTAGATGCTTGCTTACCTTTGTTTGTTGGAAGACTGGGAGCAGAATCAAGATTAGGTTTCAGATATCCTAGGTTTGGAGTGCCTATTAAGCATTCAAAATTTGGAACACAGTTAGGCTGTTGGTTATGTGAATCTGAGCTCAGTCCTCAAATTGGGACTGATGATATATAATTAGGAGTCATTAATTTATAGATTATATTGAAAGCAATGGTACTGAATGAGATTATTTAGGGAGTGAGCGTAAACAGGGAAGACATTCAATAGCCAAGTTATTGAACTGAATGGCATGTTGGGTTAAGAATTAATGCAATTGGCTAGCAGAATAGACCAAGAAAGAAGCAGGTAGGAAAACAGGAGTGTTACCATCTTGAGGTCAAATCAGTGATTCCAAAAAAAAAAAAGGTGACCAATTGTGTGGAATGTTGCCAAGATTTTATCTTAATGAGTGTGAAACTGACCACTGGATTTACTCAGATGAAGTCTGTTGGGAAATTTGATAAGAACTTTTAAAAAGATCAATGAGTCTGACTGAAGTGTGTTGAAGAGGGATGATAAAGTGATGTAGTCTCTTCAGGATACTATGAGGAGTTTTGCTATAAAAGGGAGGAAAGGTTGGGGCAGTGGCTAGAGGGGGCTCTTGAAATGGGAGATATTAAAACATGTTTTTGTGGTTATGGGAATATTTTTGTGGAATGGAAGAAATTGATGATGCAGGAGAGAGAGGTTATAATTTTTGGAGCATTCTTTGAAAGGGGAAGAGATATTGTGAAAAATGAGGGGAGAAAAAATGAGGGGAGAGTCCTACAAGAGAAGACTGAGGTAGGGACAGATCTAGACGAATCGGTGGATGTGGTCATACCGATGTCAGTTCATTACTGATTGCTTCAATTTTCTCTGTAAAATCAGTCAAGTGTGAGGAGGGTATAGGGTTATTGGATATTTGAGGAATAAAATAATTTAAGAATGACTTAGAAAAATGAAGTAGATCTTCCAGGAAATCTTGAAGCCCATTTTAAATAAGTGGTTACCAATTTTATGTGAGAACAGCCATCATGGCTTCCACTTTTTGTCCACACAGTGCCTGAACTCGAGGTTCAGGCACTATAATGATAGAGAATGGGGTTTCATAGCAACTGTAGTTTTGTCAGATATGATGATTTCCTTTATCTCAGATGCCGTTCCTCACTTTGTAGTCTGCTCGGTCTGAAAGTAATATAGCAACTCCTGCTTTTTACAATTAACATTAGCAAAGTATATCTTTCTCCACCCATTTACCCTTAATCTATCTTAATATTTAAAGTAAATTTCTTGTAGGCATTTTATTGTTGTGTCTGTTTTTTTTAATCCACTCTCACATTTTTTGTCTATTCATTGGTGCATTTAGACCACTAACATTCAAAGTGATTATTGCTATAATTGGATTACTACCATATTTTCTCTTTGTTGCCCTTGTTTTTTGCTCCTATTTTTGCCTTCCACTCCTTTTTTTTTTTTGCCTTTCCATTTTCTCTCTTACCTATCTATTATACTTCTTAAACTTTTTGTTAGTGGTTGTCCTAGAAATTGCAATATATTTTACAACTAAACCAACTTTACTCTCAAATAACACTATACCACTTCATAGGTAGTATGGGTACCTTAATATAACAAATGAATTGCATTCCTTTCTCCTGTCCCTCTTATCATTACTGTCATTTATTTTACTTATATGTGGGCATACATATGCATATATATACATATAAAATGCATACATTAGTGTATATAATTGAATACATTGTTGCTATCTGTTAGATCAACTAAGGATAAGAAAAGTTAAAGTTTTCGTTTTACCTTTATTTATTCTGTTATTGATGCTCTTCCTTTCTTTATGTAGATCCATGTTTCTGATACATAATTGTCCTTCTATCTGAGGAACTTCTTTCACCATTTTGCAGGAAAGGTCTACTAGCAACAAATTTCCTGTATTTTTATTTGTCTGAGAAAGACTTTATTTCTTCTTGACTTCTGAGGGATAATTTCAGAAGGTACTGAATTCTGGGTTGGTGGATTTTTTTCTCAACATTTTAAATATTTCTGTTCATGCTCTTCTTCTTTTTATGGTTTCTGAGGAAAGATATACTTCTTTCTTTTTATGGTTTATGGTTGGATATAATTCTTGTGTTTGTTCTTCCAAAGGTAATACTTTTCTTTGGTCTTATTTCAGAGATTGTCCCCTTTATCTTTGATTTTTCTCTAGTTTGAATATAATATGCCTAGCTGTAGTTCTATGGCAGTTACCCTGTTTGGTGTTCTCTGAGCATTCTGGCTTTGGGGTTTCATCTCTGACATTAATTAGAGAGAAATTCTCACTTATTAGCGCTTCAAACATTATCTTTGTTTCTCTTTCTTCTCCTTTTGATATTCCTACTACAATTATGTTATACCTTTTGTAGTTGTCCCACAGTTCTTGCATATTCTGTTTTGCATTTTTGTATTTTAACTCTTTACTTTTCAGTTTTTGAAGTTTCTGTTGTCATATCATCAAGCTCAAACATTCTTTCCTCACCCAGGTATAGTCCACTAAAGAGCCTATCAAAGACTTTTAAAATTTTTATTACAGTGTTTTTGATTTCTAGTGTTTTTTATTCTTCCTCAAAATTTCCATTTATCTGCTTGTACTATCCATCTGTTCTTGCATATTGTCTATTTTTTTCATTAAAGTCCTTAGCATATAAATCATAATTAAACAAAAATCCTGGTCTGATAATTCCAACATTCCTGCCATAGTTGACTCTGCTTCTGATGGTTGATATGTCTCTTCAGACTGTGTATCTTGCCTATAGTCTGCCTGGTAATTTTTGTGGAAAGGTGAACATGGCGGACTGGGTAAAAGGAACTGTAGTAAATAGATCTTTAGGAATATGGTGGTGAGGTGTGGGGAACACGTGTTTTGTAGTCTACGATCGGGTCTCAGATCTTCTAGGGAGCCTGTGCCTTGGGTTTATGGACTTCACCAGTGCTTTTAGTCTCCCCCTCCCCCACCAGGTCACACAAAATGACTAGAGGGGAGTGGAATTGCTATTTCCTTCCCCCAGGTAGGTTAGTCCCTGATAAAGCCTCAGCACTTTAGGCTGTAGTAGAACTGTTTCTTCCAACAGCAGACCTTATTAAGAAGAACAGAGTGCTCTGTTTTTGAAAATGGCCACTATTCCCATTTCCTGTTGAAGGATGAGATTTTTTCTTCAGTGATTTTTATTGTGAGCAACAAATAGAGCTCCAGGAGGTAAACTTTACAAAAGTATGAGGTCCTTTTATGGATGACCACCCCCTGCCCCACCCAGAGTTGTGGGGGTTTTGTTTGTTTGTTTGTTTTGAATAGAG
Source organism: Carollia perspicillata (assembly GCA_004027735.1). Taxonomy (NCBI): domain Eukaryota; kingdom Metazoa; phylum Chordata; class Mammalia; order Chiroptera; family Phyllostomidae; genus Carollia; species Carollia perspicillata. The sequence continues at coordinate 6,707 of PVKM010029423.1, read as the reverse complement.
AAAGTTTATTTAGAAAGTTACAGATGTAGTAGAAGTGAGCCACCTGGGCTTTGTAGGCTCAGGAAACAAATTACAGAAGCAAAAGAAGGCCCTTGGAGTTTAGGAGAGAGAAAAGCAAAGGCAATGTGCATAGAGGAAAGACAGGGGACAGGAAAGGTGTGGGCATGCTCTCAAGAGTGAGCATGTGCCTTTTATTCCCCCACCCAGAGTTTTAATCTCTCTGCCTTGCCTACACTGAGCTTCTAGCCATTCACCATTTACAGTTGAGGTTTTCCTACCCTGGCACTCGTTCCTGCAGGGGTTTCTGCTCCAGTAAGTTGCGTTGGTCTGTATTTGCCTGTCTGTCTCTCCATATTTTGGCATGTTTTGTCAGTGATTTGCCCTGTGACCTTACTTCTCTAATGGATCCAAGAGTTGGTATTTTTTTTTCAGTTCGTTCAGCTTTTTACTTATTAATAGAACAGAGTGGTGACTTCTAAGTTCCTCACATCTGAGACCCTTTGAAAATGTAGATCAGATTGTTTTGGTCCTCTACTTAAAAAAACAAATCTGCCAATGGCTCCCCAGCATAACAGCCAAAAATTTTATAATGTCCTATAAGGTCCTATACACAGTAAGGCTCCTCCTCCTCCCTGCCTGCGCTCAGCACTCTAAGCTTACCTTCTACTGCCCATCATTCATGTTATTCCTAATACTCCAGGCTCATTGCTGTTCTTTGACCATGTCAGGCATGCTCCAGACTTAAAGCCTTCGTAATTCTTGTTCCATCTGCCTAGGATGGTCTTCCAGATAGATCCATGAGTGATCTTTTAGTTTAGCCAGAGTTTTTTCTTCTTGGGAGCAAACTCTGTTGTTATCTAAAGGTTTCTCCATGAACTTAGAATAATTCAGTTGTGTGATTGGGCATACACTGGCATCAGGCCGTGGTACCTGGTAATGACCATTACTTCAGTAGGAAAGTACCCTGCCTGGAAAACAGCCTTGAAATACATCAGCACAGGACATCCTCCTGTGGACACACTTGAAAAACACAGACAGCATTTGCTTCCGTGGCTGTAAGTGCAATTCTTGTTTCATTATTTTATTTTTAGTGCTTTCAAGGCTAACCACTGACTCTTGCTGATTGATGCATTCTTTATTTTAGACATGCTATTGTGTTCAATCAATGGCAGCCAAGTCTTGTGGTCTAGGGAGCCATTCTTTCTCCTTCTGAAGTGAAATTGCCCAACACAGTTTAGCTCCATTATGTGTAGGCTTAAAAATTTAACTCTGCTTCTGAGTTCATGGGGAATGCATTAGCTTAGAAAAAAAGAGGGTGTTGGAAGGGCACTTGACTGCAGAGGAGAAAAGAGACACTCAGTCCATCAAAGTGATTCTTATGCTAGGTTGAGTAGCAAGATTCTCACTACACACACACACACACACACACACACACACACACAAACGTATATAAATAAAATATTTGGCCTGGCTCCAACCTCAGACTTACTGCTAAAGATGTGGACACTTTACATTTTGTTAAGTGAGACTAGATTATCCTCTAAAGATTTTATTTGAACCCACACTTCTAACACTTATATGTAAGTGTACTTCCTCTCCTACCTTCTCCTCAGTGTTTGCTGATAAATCTTTAGCTAAATCTTTCTTCTTGGGCACCAACCTTGGTAAAAAATATATAATAAATATAAAAATATACTTAAATATGTAATATTTATGAATATAAAATAAACATGCTGCCCCTATTCCTATGTATTATGAATAGAGAAGAATATTACTCATTGATTCTCCTGTAGAGGAAATGCTTCCCTAAGTAATAGGGAGTTAATTGAAACGTGTTTACTTACAGCGTATTTTAACTGACTAGTCACCATATTAGAACAGAGAGTAACTATGTTGTATTTACTTCATATAATATCCTTTGAAAGAATCTGATAATAAAAAGGGCCTCATAATTTTGTCACCAATTTTTTCTTCAGATTTTAACTTTTAAAAAGATCAATGACAGTGGAAGATTGCATCCTGGTGACTCACACGAACAGTCCCTGGTAGGAATTAATGACTCTGGTTTGTGTCCCAACTCAGCCAATGATTGCTCTGTGAATTTCAGCAAATCATTTTGTTATCTGAAATTGTTCCTTCATCTTTAGACTGAACAGATAGACTAGGATTCACATTCACAATCATTTGTGGGTCAGGGACCTCTCTATGATTCTGCTGAAAACCATGGCCCTTCTTTCCCGAAAAGGCACAAATACAACTATAAATAGAATTCCAAGAGGGGTCAGAGGTTCTCTATCATCCGCCCACAGATTCCTTAGAGGGATTTAAGATGATTTCTAAGGTCTAAAGTATGTGGCTAAAGAAATTAAATCCATTAATTTTGCTACTCCCTATGTGAATTACTCTTAAAATGTAGATTTGGGCCACTCATGTCATTTGAAAGTTATAATTACTTTTTATAACTCAGAGTACTCATAGCACAGCAAAATTTTCAGTTTAAAAAGACTCTTTTGGGCATCAATAACATCTCAGGGTAGTGAAGTTGTTAGTCTATGCTGTTACTCAATGCAGTGTTCCTTCTACAGCGCACCTCAGGGTCAACATTTAGCTTTGACTTGAACACACACAGTGATGGGGGCTCACTCGCATGTTTGTTGCTGGACATAGTTTAGAAATTTTCTTCTCTTTATTGACCTGTCGTTGGTCCTCACCACATAAGTTTCAGCCGTTGACTTCTATCTGCTCTCAGGAGCTAGATAAACAAATGTTATTTCTTTCTTCAGACTTTTAGGAATTCTGTGGCAGCCTCTTTTACCCTGTCTTAATTTTCTCTATGCTAAACATTCCAGTATCATATATAATTCTTCTAGAAAAGTGATTTCATGAGGTTACTATTAATCCCAATTACTTTCCTCAGTAGAAGTCTTGAAACTCAGAGCCAAGAATTAAGCTCATGATCCAGAAAAGTTCTGACCAGCACGTGGTTAGAGAATACTGCCCATGCTTAAACTGCCCCCTCTGCTGTCAGGAAGGTCGCCAACACTGCCGAGAGCTCTGTTCCAGGAAACAGGTGACTCTACTGGGTCATTTTGAAATTGTGGTCACCTGAAACCCATGACTATAATCAATCTAGCTTGTCCTTATTCTCTACATTTTAGAATGAAAATAATCTTTCTAAAAACAAAACTCCCTATGGATCCCCACCATAATTGCTTAGGCCATCTTTCCAGCTCTTAGAAACCTTTTGGAATACTACCAGTCTTGCCATTCATTATGTCATTTTTTCTTCCAAGTTTTTTCCAACTTTCGTGTAATCTACAAATGTCATAACCCTGTCTTTTTTTCATCAAAATGTATTGGTAAACATATTGACCCTTGGTTTGCCAAATATAAGCCTCCCTCTATGGATTCATTGCTCCTAATTCTTCACTCAGTCACTTCTCCACAACTTCATCCAATTATTTAACCTCCTAATCTACAGAATGGGGAAGAGCATGAGTATTATGTTCTGTCTGGGGGCAATGCTTCTTTCCTTTTCCTTCTTCTTTTACTCAATCTACTTTCTTTTCTCAAACTCTATTTTTTGAATCATTCATGTACTCACACTGCATAGCCTGCTCTTATGTATATGGTACCCTTCGCTGTGTGTTATTTGCTGAGGAGAAAAGCGCCTCCATTGTGTTTTGGGGGAGCCCTTCGTCTCCCACCTGGGTGCAGGGCTGGTGGAGTCTGTGCTGGCTCCAGCAGGCCCTTTGCCCACGCCGAGCAGCAGCTCCCGTGCAGGTGTTTCCTAGCTGCTCATTAGCACTTGCTTGGCAGAGGAGGCAGCTCCAAGAATTTCATCACCACCACCAGACCAAGTCATTCTCTTCCACCTCCAGAATTGCTCAAATAGCAGATGAGGGTTTAGAGAAAATTTTAAAACAAAGTATGTGTGCCATACAGTTCAAAGATTCCTTTCTGTTTTTCCAAGCCCCATTCCCCCATGATCTCCAAGCTCCTTTCTGTCTATAGCTATGCTCCTTTTTTTATGTGCAGGTACCCACATATATCGTGTCCAATCGACAGAGCATCATTAATCAATTGTTTGTTTTAACCATTCCAGCGTTTATTTACCAGTCTTATGTTACTGGCACCACCTTAATAAGAGTTCATATGTCTAAGAGAGGAAATTGCTTTGATTTCAGGGATTAAATACATTTATGTACATTGGTTTGATTTCTCAAATGTTACATAGGAAGGAGATTTCGCAGATCCCATTTTTCAGTTAGTGTATAAGTAACTGGCCCACGTCGTACATTAACTGAATAAAATGTATGGACTGGGAGGGAACCAGTGGCCGAATGTTCCACTTAACTGCTAGGAGACCAGTCATTTTGTGATGTCACAGCTCCTCAGGTTGAGGGCCACTATGGTTTGAACTGCCTATCTGTGTAGGCCTGCCAAGACAGCCTTTGAAGCTTCAGGCTTGAAATTATGCCGATGTGGAAGGCAGCTGAAGAAAGGTTTACTTGACATGGCCCACATTTCCTCAGAATGTCAAGATGTTTCCCCTAATGTTGGATCTACTGACTCAGAAACCTCCCTTACCTTGTGTGATGACCCATACCCTGAGGACTTGGACTTGAGGTCTCTGGTTGAAGAAAATGCCTTTCAGGCTTTGTGTGAAGTGACCTTGATAAAAAGACCCCGTTACGCAGTCTGTGCCTCTGAATCAGATGAAGATAATGATTTTCTTTCTATGACCTTTCCCAGAAAACTGTGGAAAATAGTCGAAAGTGATCAAATCAAGTCTATTTGGTGGGATGAGAAGGGAACTTCCATAGTGATTAATGAGGAACTCTTTAAGAAAGAAGTTTTGGAAAGAAAGGCCCCTTTCAGAATATTTGACACCGATAATATGAAAAGTTTAGTTCGGCAGCTTAACCTGTATGGTTTTAGTAAAATGCGACAGAATATTCAAAGATCAGCTTCTCTAGCTGACTTTCTGGCAGAAGAAAAGGTACTCTCAGTCTTAAACAAGGTATGTGGAAATTTTCAGATACAACTTATATAAGAAATGTATAAACTTTTATTTTGCAGAAAAGAATGTTCATTTATTGTTGGGAACTGCCCTGCCTGGTTTCAGGACCTGTAACCACCCCATGGCTAGGGCTGAGTGAGCAACCTTGGGACCATAAGCCACTAAGGAGACAAAGCTTATCTCCCTGGCAGGGGCACTGCCTGCTCCTTTTACTTCACCCTGCCTGGCCCCCAGTGCTCGATCAGTTAGCCAATGACGGGTAAGATTCCTCAAGGGAGGGATGACCTAAGACAGGCACGATTACGGGGGCCCCCGGGAAGGACACAGGGGCTATACAAAAAGGGGTGATGGACCCTCACCTCTTGGCTTTGAGGTAGCCTGAGTCCTCATTCTGTCTGCAAGAAGTTTCCTCATCACCTTGGCTGCTTTACTTCCCCTGCCTGGCTTAAGACTGAAATAATGTCTTGAGCCTGAAACAATGCTGGAGGTGGGTGCCACCCTGTGTTGGAGAGGGCAGCTTCCCTAGGGTGATCAGGCCTAAGAAAGAATGCATAAAATCCTATGAAACCTACTTTGCTAATACCCTCGATTTAAATAATAAGGGACCAAGCAGGAAGTGAGTTTGTTCCCCAAAATTTTATGGGCCTTTAACTATCTGACCCTGAATCAGAATAAGCCCTCAGAGTTCTTTGAATGTTATCTATTGTTTCATCATTTTTGCCTGACAATGATTGATGATCTTTATTCCTGTGCAAATTGAACCCAATAAAAGCTTGTCAAGGCAAGGGTCAGGGTGCTCTCCTCTTGAGAGGGTGGCCCAAGTACTTTGAGGCTGTTTCTCCTCTTGAGAGAGAAGCCTTGCCATCCCTTTTCCTCCACAGGACTCAGTAATCCATGTGAACTTCTTGTGTCTCATCCACAATGTGGCAGACCCCACGAGCCAGGTCCACATCAATTTATAAGAACTGAAAACATATCTTTGAAATCATATTAAACACCATTCGAATATTTCATCTAAATGTAGGACTACTTCAGCATCAACATTCAAGATTGTAGGGAATTTTCCTCATAACTTCGAACCTTATCAATGAACTCTATTTCAATAAAAGTCCTGAACCCTTTTGAAGTAGCATCCCTGGTTACTGGAAATATACAACACATTTTTACTTGGCAATCATAACTAAGTGTCTGTGCTAAATAAGTACATTTTAAAACATATTAGCAGTGTTCTCAGCAGTCTTCAACATTTATAGCACCTGTGCATGCTTTCAAGCAAGGTTATTTATCCTCAAGTTGGGGGTTAGGAGGGTTAGGAAGGGGCCTGGAATGGGAGACGGGGTGGGCTCAGGCAGTATGGGAGCAAAGTTCTGCTCACTGGCTCACCTTCTGCTGTGTGGCCTGAACCTAACAGGTTCAGGGTAGTCTGAGGCCCCAGGTTTGGGGACACCTGGACATGTATTGTTCTATGACATTAAGTTTTTGTGTTGAAACTGAAATCATAATTCATAGAGTTAGGTTTGTTACGGTCTTGTACCTTGGTTGAAAATGTCACTAAAGTACTTTCTCCTTTGCTTTTAGTTACAGTGCTATCATAACCCCAATTTTAAACGAGGGTGTCCCCAACTTTTAGTAAGGATTAAAAGAAGACGTGGGATTAAAACTGCTTCTTCAGCAACTTCATTAG
>PVKM010029422.1:0-17774 GCA_004027735.1 Carollia perspicillata | reverse complement strand
CTTAACATACCCCTGTCCATTTTCTACCTACCATGTATGCTACTTATTCTCTGTACCTTTTCCCCCCTCTCCCCTGTTGATAACCTTCCATGTGATCTCCATTTCTGTGGTTCTGTTTCTGCTCTAGTTTGCTTAGTTTGTTTTTGTTTTTGGTGTGGTTAATAATTGTGATGTTTTATTGTACATGTTTTTTATCTTCTTTTTCTTAGATAAGTCCCTTTAACATTTCATATAATAAGGGCTTGGTGATGATGAACTCCTTTAACTTGAACTTATCTGAGAAGCACTTTATCTGCCCTTCCATTCTAAATGAAAGCTTCTTTGCTCGATAGAGCAATCTTGGATGTAGGTCCTTGTCTTTCATGACTTGGAATACTTCTTTCCAGCCCCTTCTTACCTGCAAGGTCTCTTTTGAAAAATCAGCTAACAGTCTGATGGGAACTCCTTTGTAGGTAACTGTCTCCTGTCTCCTTATCTGTTGCTGCTTCTAGGATTCTCTCCTTCATTTTAATCTTGGTTAATGTAATTATGATGTGCCTTGATATGTTCCTCCTTGGGTCCGACTTCTTTGGGACTCTCTGAGCTTCCTGGACTTCCTGGAAGTCTATTTCCTTTGCCAGATTGGGGAACTTCTCCTTTATTATTTGTTCAAATAACTTTTCCACTTGTTGCTCTTCCTCTTCTCCTTCTGGCACCCCTGTAATTCAGATGTTGGAACGTTTAAAAATGTCCTGGAGGTTCCTAAGCCTCTTCTCATTTTTTTGAATTCTTGTTTCTTCATTTTTTTCTGGTTGGATGTTTCTTTCTTCCTTCTGGTCCACACTGTTGATTTGAGTCCCAGTTTTCCTTCCCATCACTACTGGTTCCCTGTGCATTTTCCTTTATTTCACTTAGCATAGCCTTCATTTTTTAATCTAATTTGCAACGAAATTCAACCAATTCTGTGAGCATCCTGATTACCAGTGTTTTGGACTGTGCATCTGATAAGTTGGCTATCCTTTCATCACTTAGTTGTATTTGTTCTGGAGCTTTGATCTATTCTTTCATTTGGGCCTTTTTTTTTTTTTTGTCTTGATGCACCTGTTACATAGTGAGGGGCGGAGCCTTAGGTGTTCACCAGGACAGGGCAACCCACAATGCTGGGCTGTGACACTTATGTGGGAGGGGTCCGAGAGAAAACAATGGCACTTGGTCCCCTCTCTGCCGGATTTTAGTCACTTCCCCTGTTTCCCACAAGCAAATTGGGCCTTTCTGGTGCTGATTTCCTGGTGGGTGGGTTTGCGAACATTCTTATACCCTGTGGGTCTCTCCAACGAACTCTCCTGTGAGGCTGGGAGTTTCTCCTGCTGCCACCTCAACCCCCACAGGTGTTTTCAATCTGCGGTTTGAGGCTTTATTTCCCGAGCTGGGGCCCTGGGTTGCGCAGTCCATCCCGTTCCCCAGTTGTTTCTCCTGGTTTATTTGCGAGTGAATGTGGGACCACCTGCTCCACCACCCGCCACCTTGCTAGCCAGCTACAGCCTTGCTTGCCCATCCATAATCCGCCACCTCGCTGGATCCGCCAGCCGCTGCCTTGCCTGCCCCGGTTCTCCAGCCACCTCCTTGCTGTGAGTCCTCTCCTCCAGGCTGCCCACAGCCGTCCCTCCTACCGGTCTGAAAGAGTGTGTCTTCTTTAACTCCTTGGTTGTCAGACTTCCATGCAGTTCAATTTTCTGTCAGTTCTGGTTATCTTTTTTGTTTTTAAATTGTTGTTGTCCTTCTTTTGGTTGTGCAAGAGGGCACAGTGCATCTACCTACGCCTCCATCTTGGCCGGAAGTCCTAAGGTTCTATTTCTTGATCTGGTAACAGTAAGGGTATGTTCACCTTGCGAAAATTCACTGTTTTGAAAATACACTTATGATTTGTGCATTTTTACATACACTTGTTATACTTCAAAACTAAGTTTCCTTAAAATGGTAAATTTACATAATCGAAGATTCTGATTTTTCTCTGCCATTCACTAACCCAAATTTGGTTTTCCTTCTCCCCATTAATGTCCCCATCCCACCCCCAGACATTTTCCTCTAATAATTCCCCCAACTCTGTTATTTTTTGGCAGAAATATATTTTTCTGCCAGAAGGAAATGAACTAGCATTTCTGCACACTTGTGATTTTCCCAGCATTCTTAACTGGGCTAATTCCATAGTAGTTATCTCTACCTCCCAACTCAAATCTACATGGAAGAACCTCAAAAGTCTTTAGGGGGTAGATGCAAAGTGACAGCCTCTTTCTCCACCTCCTTCTTTATCCACTAATTCGAGGGCTCCTCTGGTTCACTAGGAATATCTCTAGCAACAGGAACTCTCCTGAGTATATAATTCAATGGGTTAGTCCCACATTCTTACACCCCACCACCGACTCTCACTGCCTTCTAATCAATACCTTTGGACACCTTGAACATTTCTATTTAAGGTGTAAGGATAGGAATCTTTCCACCAAGATCATCAATTCTAGAACCTGCTAGAACCGAAGTCATATGCTAGATGTCAAAGGCCAGCCTTATCCTGGCTTTCCTTAGAGAAACACAGAATTTTTATATATTTTTATATAGTAGCAGGTAGAATTTCTTTAAGAGGGGCTGCTGAGAAACCTTATGACTATGAGGTAGAAGCAAAATAATACTGCATTTCAGGATACAAGTATCTGGCACGAAGCCAGTATCACCAAATCTATACTGTCCCTGGAAGCCTACCCACACATACCCCAACTTACGACTGACACAGCTTGACAAGGTCCTGGTCAGTAGTGCCTGGTTGCAATCCCCGGATGTAAAGGTTGGTTTTGCTCAGCTGGTCATTTCCATTGCTCCCACTGCTGCTGTTAGGGGTACTGTTGCTTGGACTAGGTGGTGCCATCTGCTGAGACAATGACACATACGGCTGCAAGGAGACATGAGGAACAGAAGGTCAAAAGGATTATACATTTAGATGTTGGAGAATGAGGAAGATCCTGGCCCCTTGGAAAGAATGATTTCAGTCTGTAACAGCAATGAACTCGATAGGAGAGTAAAAAAAAAAAAACCTAAAGGAATTCCTGTCTGCCGTAGAGTAAGTACATACATAATTGTCCTACCTATCTTTCAGGAATAATGAGAGGTCAAATAAGCTTGTTAAAGGTTTTGAAAAAAGGTGCTTTGTTATAGAGGGATGTTTTCATCATACAGATGGTAGAGAACAATGTATACCTCTTAAGTAAATTGTGTCATGAGACAAGACTAATACAATCTAGGTTCCATTAAACAATGAAGAAGAACCCTGGCTGGTGTAGCTCAGTGGACTGAGCGCTGGCTTATGAACTAAAGTGTCACCAATTTGATTCCCAGTCAGGGCACATGCCTGGGTTGCAGGCCGGCTCCCAGCAGGGGACCCATGAGAGGCAACCATACAGTGATGTTTCTCTCCCTCTCTCTTTCCCTTTCCCTCTAAAAGTAAATAAATAAAAATTTTTAAAGAGTTAAAAATAAATAAAAATAAAAAAATGATGAAGAGGAAATAATAAAAATTTATTAAATCATAAAGGCATAAATAAGTTGAACATAGATTATTCATAAAACTGTAGAATATATGCCCTGGCTGGTGTAGCTCAGTGGACTGAGCATGGGCCTGTGAAGCAAAGGATCGCGGGTTCGATTTCCAGTCAGGGCACATGCCTGGGATGCAGGCCAGTTCCCAGCAGGGGATGCATGAGAGGCAACCATACTTTGATATTTCTCTCCCTTCTTCCCTTCCCCTCTGAAGATAAGTAAATAAAATCTTTTTAAAAATAAAAAAAAAACTGTAGAATATGAGAACTGTAAAATACATGCAAAAGCTTGAAAATTATTATAAACTTAGACAAATAAAATGAAATACTAATTACCATGTCAGGTAATAGAAAATGAAATTTTTTATAATGGTATTTGGGGTTTAGTCAACTATAAGTCAGTTGTAAGTTTTAAAAGTTTAAATAAATGAATAGCAGACCTATTATGGTCAAGAAGTCCAGGATGGGTGAAACTTCCCTAATCTTTCACTGCTGATACCAAGACAGGCAGCCAGACCCTGCTTAACATTCTGAGGTGCTGCTGTTAGAGACGAAGTACCAGGCTGGCTGGCTGGAACATGGATCCATTCCTTCATGGCACATTTTATGTCCTTCTGCTCTAAGTAGGCTTTTGGTGTTTACATTTGGTTTATAACACTCTAAATTTGCATAACTACCTATAATGCAGTACATTTTACTGTATCACACTAATACTTCAGGTCTCCCTTGGCTTAAAGCACTGGATAGTATAAATCTACTTGAAATTACTTTAAAATGCCAGTTTCATCTCCCGGTTTCTCTCTCTCTCTCTCTCTCAATCTCTCTTTCTCATTTTGGTGGTGGTGGTGGTAAGGAAATGGATTAGTAACAAAAGAAAAAGAGAACCATAAATATAAAAGAGGGAAAATCCTCCCCATAAAGAATCGTAATAAAAAATGTGCCTCTTATAGTTCATGCCTCTGACCTTTAGCAAACTTTAAACTAAAAATCTTCACTCAGGCCCTGGCTGGTGTGGCTCAGGGGACTGAGCACTGGCCTATGAACTGAAAGGCCACTGGTCAATTCCTGGTCAGGGCGCATGCCTCAGTTGCAGGCCAGGTCCCCGGTTGGGAGAGTGCAAGAGATAAGCACACACTGGTGTTTCTCTCCCTCTCTTTCTCCTTCCCTTCCTCTCTCTCTGAAAATAAGTAAACCTTTGTTTTAAAAAAATCTTTACTCAGCTAAAATATGTTAAAGCAGGTTATTTCTCTATCTTTATCAGTACAGGCATACCTCTGAGATACTGCAGGTTAGTTTGGTTCTAGACCACCACAATAAAGTGAGTATTGCAATAAAACAAGCCACACAAATTTTTTGGTTTCCCAGTGCATATAAAAGTTATATTTTCACTATACTGTAATCTACTAAGTGTGCAATAGTACTGTTTTTTAAAAAAGCATGTGCTATACATACCTTAATTTAAAAACACTTTATTGCTAAAAAATGCTACGCTTCTTCTGAGTCCTCAGTGAGTTGTAACCGTTCTGCTGTGAAGGGTCTGGTCTCCGTGTTGATGGCTGCTGCCTTATCAGGGTGGGGGTTGCTGAAGGCGGGCGTGGCTGTGCCAATTTCTTTAGATGACAATGAAATCTGCCACATTGAGTGAGTTCCTTTCACAAACAATTTCTCTATAGTATGCAATGCTATTTGATAGCATTTTACCTACAGAACTTCTTTCAAAATTGGAGTCAGTTCTCTCAAACCCTGCTGCTGCTTTATCAACTAAGTTTACATAGTATTCTAAATCCCTTATTGTCATTTCAACAATCTTGCCAGTATCTTCACTAGGAATAGATTCCATCTCCAGATACCACTTTCTTTGCTCATCCATAAGAAGCAACTGCTCATATGTTTTATCATGAGACTGTAGCAATTCAGTCACATCCTGGGGCTCCACTAATTCTAGTTCTGCAGTTACTTCCTCCACTGAAGCCTAACTCCTCAAAGTCATCATGAGTGTTGGAATCAACTCCTTCCAAGCTCCTGTTAATGTTGACATTTTGACTCTTCCCATAAATCACAAATGTTCTTAATGGCATACAAAATGGGGAGTCCTTTCCAGAAGGTTTTCAATTTACTTTCCCATACCCATCATAGGAATCACTGACTATGGCAGCTGCAGACTTATGAAATATCTTTCTTAAATAATAAGACTTGAAAGTCAAAACTACTCCTTGACCCATGGACTGCAGAATGAATGCTGTGTTACTAAGCATGAAAACAACATGAATCTCGTGCGTCTCTCCATCAGAGCTCTTGGGGGTCCAGGTGCCTTGTCAATGAATAGTAACATCAGGAAAGGAACCTTTGTTTCTGGGCAATAGGTTTCAATAGTGGGCTTACAATACTCAGTAGACCATGTTGCAAACAGATATGCTGTCATCCAGACTGTCATTCCACTGATTAAGCACAGGCAAAGTAGATTTAGTTTAAATCTACTTAAGGGCCCTAGGATTTGGGGAATGATAAAATGAGCACTGTCTTCAACGTAAAGTCACCAGCTGCATTAGCCCCTAACCAGAGAGTCAGCCTGTCCTTTGAAGTTCTGAAGCCAGCCATTGGCTTCTCTCTAGTTATAAAAGTCCTAGATGACATCTTCTTCCCATACAAGGCTGTTTTGTCTACATTGAAAGTCCGTTGCTTCGTGTAGACACCTTTACTAATTATCTCAGCTAGATCTGCTGGATAACTTGCTGCAGCTTCTACATCAGCACTTGCTGCTTCGCTTGCACTTTCAAACCATGGAGATCACGTCTTTCCTTAAACCTCGTGAACCAGCCTCTGCTAGCTTCAAACTTATCAGTCACGTGTTCACTGAAGTGGCACTTTTAATTTCCTTCAAAAACTTTTCCTTTGCATTCACAACTTGGCTGACTGTTGCAAGATACCTAGCTTTTGGCCTATTTCGGCTTTTGACATGCCTTCCTCACTAAGTTTCATCATGTTTAGTTTTTTATTTTGAGTGAGAGAGGAGCCACTCATCCTTTCACTTGGACACTTAGAGGCCACCATAGGGTTATTAATTGGCCTAATTTCAATATTGTTGTGTCTCAGGGAATAGGGAGGCTGGAGGAAAGGGAGAGAGACAGAGGAATGTCTGGTTTATGAAGCAGTCAGAGCACCTAAAATTTATGTATTAAATTTTCTGTCTTATATGGTGGAAATTCGTGGCACTACGAAAGAATTACAGTAGTAACATCTAAGATCACTGATCACAGATCACCATAACGAATATACTAATAATGAAAAAGTTCGAAACATTGTGAGAATTACCAAAATATGACACAGAAACACAAAGTGAGCAAATGCTGTTGGAAAAATAGTTCCAATAGACTTGCTTGATGGAGGGTTGCCACAAACCTTCAATTTGTAAAAAAAAAAAAGAAAGAAAGAAAGAGCCCTGGCTGGTGTAGCTCAGTGGATTGAGCTCAGGCCTGCGAACCAAAGGATCGAGGTTTGATTCCCAGTCAGGGCACATGCCTGGTTGCAGGCCAGTTCCCAGCAGGGGACTCATGAGAGGCAACCATATATTGATATTTCTCTCCCTCTCTTTTTCCCTTCCCCTCTAAAGATAAAGAAATAAAATCTTAAAAAAAAAAGAAAAAGAAAAAAGACAATATCTGCAAAGCACAATAAAGCAAACCACGAGAAAACAAGATATGCCTGTATACTACTATGGCAAATCATCAGTTCATAATGGAAGACAGCAAGAGAGGCAGAAAAAAAGGAACTACAAGACAGCCAGAAAACAATGAACAAGATGGCAATAATAAGTCCTTACCTGGTAATAATTACTTTAAATGTAAATGGTTAAATTCTCCAATTAAAGGCATGAGTAGCTGAATAGAAAAAAAACAGACCCAACTATATCCTGCCTACAAAAGCTCACTCCAGTTACAAGGACACACACAGGAACAAAGCAAAGGGCTGGAAAAAGTCATTCCACACAAACGGAAACCAACTGAGGGTGAGGCTAGCTATGCCTATATCATAAAAAAATATATACTTTATGTAAAAAGCTGTAACAAGAAACAAAGAAGGTCATTATATAATGATAAAGAGGTCAATTCATCAAGAGGACATAACAATTGTGAAAATATATCCAATATCACAGCACCTAGATATATAAAGCAAACACTAACAGATCTGAAAGGAGAAACAGACAACAGTATAACACTACTAAGGGGCTTCAATACCCCACTTTCAATAATAGGTAGATCACCCAGACAGATAATCAATATGTAAACATTGGACTTGAACTTTTTTAGACCAAATGGACCTAACAGAATCTTCCATCCAAAAGCAACAGAATATACCTTCTTCTCAAGTGTACATGGAACATTCTCTATGACACAGCCCATGTTAGGATGCAAAACAAGTCTCAAGAAATTTAAAAATACTGAAATTATACCAAGTATCTTTTCTGACCAAAATAGTATCAAACTAAAAATCAATAACAGGAAAATGTGAAAATTCATAAATATGTGGAAATTAAACAACACACTCTTGAACAACCTATGGGTCAAAAGTAAAAAAAAATACCTTGAAACAAACAAAAATGACAATGCAACATACCAAAACTTATGAGATGTAGCAATAGCCATTTTAAGAGGGAATTTTATAGCTATAAATGTCAACATTAAGAAAAAAGAAGATCTCAAATAAACAACTTCAAGGAACTAGAAAAAGAACAAATTAAGCCCAAAGTTAGTAGGGAAAAAAGGGAGATAAAGATCAGAGCAGAAAGAAATAAAATAGAGAATAGAAAAACAATATAAAAGATTAACAAAACTAAGTGTTGTTTTTTTAAAAAAGATGCACAAAATTGACAAACCTTTAGCTAGATTCACCAAGAAAAAGAGAGGAGTCAAAATTAGAAATAAAAAAAGAGATATTACAACTGATACCACAGAAATACAAACAAAATCGCAAGAGATTGCTATGAACAATTGCATACCACCAGATTGGACAATCTAAAAGAAATGGACAAATTCCTAGAAACATACCATCTATCAAGTCTTAATCATGAAAAAAACAGAAAATCTGAACAGACTAATAACAAGTATGGAGAATGAATTGTGCACGTTCAGGCCATTATTGAGTAAAATACAGGTTACCTGACACAAGCCCTGCAATACTAAACCAGTCACTCTGATGATCCAGAGGCCTACCAACTGACTGAATATGCCATGCTGAACGAAGGGTGATTCATGTCCCGGGCAAGATGGAGGAAGAGGGTGTGAGATTTCACCATGCTACTCAGGAGAGCAAATAATTTTAAATTTATTAATTGTTTATTTCCCCATTCCATGGGGAAAGAAGAGTCTTTTCAACAAATGGAATTGGGGAAATTGAATATCTACCTGCAAAAGAATGAAGTTGGGCCCTGGCTGGTGTGGCTCAGTGGATTGAGCACCGGCCTGAGAACCAAAGGGCGGCTGGTTCGATTCCCAGTCACGCCACATGCCTCGGATGCAGGCCAGCTCCCCAGTGGGGGGTACACAAGGGGCAACCACATGTTGATGTTTCTCTCCCTCTCTTTTTCCTTCCCTTCCTCTCTCTCTAAAAATAAATAAATAAAATGTTTAAAAAAAGAACGAAGTTGGACCTTTATCTTACACTGTACAGAAAAAATAACTCAAAATGGATCAAAGACCTAGTCATAAAACGGAAACTATAAAACTGTTGGAAGAAAACAGGAGAAAAGCTTCATGAGAGTGAATTTGACAATTTCTTAGATATTTGGTGAAACTCTGGTGAGAAATCATAAGAACCCTTGTGCACTGTTGATGGGAATGTAAAATGGTGCAGCTGCTATGGAAAAAAATGTGGTGATTCCTCAAAAGCATAGGCAACAGAAGAAAAAAATAGATAAATCAAAATTTAAAACTATTGTACTTCAAAGGACACAAGCAAGAATAAAAAGGCAGTCTATAGAATGAAAAAAAATCTGCAAATCACATATCAGCTTAGGAGTTAACATTCATTTATGTATTTATATATTCAAAATATATAAAGAACTATAACTTAACAGCAAAAAGCAAAAAATCCATTAAAAATTGGGCAAAGGATTTAAACAGACATTTCTCTAAATAAGATACACAAATAGACAAGTACATGAAAAGATGTTCAACATCACTAATCATTAGAGAAATGCAAATCAAAACCACAATGAGATATCATCTCACATCCATTAGAATAGCTACTATCAGCCCTAGCTGCTGGCTCAGTGGATTGAGTGCCAACCTGTGAACCAGGGGGTTACTGGTTCGATTCCCAGTCAGGGCACATGCCTGGGTTGTGGGCCAGGT
The DNA here is from genome assembly GCA_004027735.1 of Carollia perspicillata. Lineage (NCBI taxonomy): Eukaryota > Metazoa > Chordata > Mammalia > Chiroptera > Phyllostomidae > Carollia > Carollia perspicillata. Next base: position 7,861 of record PVKM010029422.1, on the reverse strand, counting down.
CCCCGGTAGAGGGTGCACAAGAGGCAACCACACATTGATGTTTCTCTTCCTGTCTTTCTCCCCCTTTCTTTCTCCTTCCTTTCCCCTCTCTCTAAAAATAAAATAAATTAAAGAAAAAAATGAATAGCTGCTATCAAAAAAACTGAAAATAAGTGTTGGCAAGGATGTGGAGAAATCATAAGACCCCTTGTGCACGCTTGATGGGAATGTAAAATGGTACAGCTGTTATGGAAAAAAATGTGGTGATTCCTCAAAAAAATTAAAAATAGAATTACCATATGATCTAGCAAGTCTGCCTCGAGGAATATACCCAAGGGAATTGAAATCAGAGTTTCAGGAGTATGTGTACACCCAGGTTCATAGCAACACTGTTCACAATGGCCAAAAGCCAGAAACAACCCAAGTGCCCCTCACAGATGAATGGATCGACAAAATGTGGTGCATACATACATACAACAAAATATTACTCAGCCTTAAAAAGCAAGGAAATTCTGACATGTACCAACATGGATGAACCTTCAGGACATTATACTAAATGAAATAAGCCCATCACAAAAAGACAAACACTGTATGATTTCATTTATATAAGGTACTCAGAGAATTCAGAGACAGAAAGTGGAACACTGGTTGCCAGAGGCTGGGGAGAAGGGAGGATGGAGAGGCATTTCGTAACGTTGGTAGACTTTCAGCTTTGGGAGATGATGAGTTCTGGAGATTGGGTGCAAAACAGTGTGAGTAAATGTGCTTAACACTACTTTACTCTACACCTAATGGGATAAAAATGAGCATGATGCTAGTGAAATAAGCCATCAGAGAAAGATAAGTACCATATGATTTCACTCATATGTGGAATCTAATGAACAAAACAAACTAACATAAAATAGAAACAGACTCATACATCGATAGAAAACAGACTGACAGCTCTCAGAGAATAGGGGCGTTGCAGGTCTGGGTGAAAAAAGTGAAGGGATTAAGAAAAAAAGACTGACTATGGAAGCAGGGAGTAGGCTGGGTGGAGGGAGTGAAGGGAGGAAAGTGGAACAACTGTAACAGCATAAACAAAAAAATGCTACAAAATTTCAAAACAGCACTGGCTGGTGTGGCTCAATGGACTGAGTGCTGGACTGTGAACTGAAAGGTCTCTGGTTCGATTCCCAGTCAGGGCCCACGCCTGGGTTGCAGGCCAGGTCCCTGGTTGGGGGCATGCAAGAGGCAACCAATGGATGTATCTCTCCAATATCAAAGTTCCTCTCCTTCTCTTTCTCCCTCCTTTCCTCTCTCTTTAAACATAAATAAATAGCCCTGGCTGATGGGGCTCAGTGGATTAAGTACTGGCCTGTGAACCAAAGGATAGCTGGTTCGATTCCCAGTCAGGGCACATGCCTGGAATGCAGGCCAGGTCCCCAGTAGGGGGCATACGAGAGGCAACCACACATTGATGTTTCTCTCCCTCTCTTTCTCCCTCCTTTTCCCTCTCTCTAAAAATAAATAAACAAAATTCAAAAATAAATAAATAAACACGATTTTTAAAAAAAATTTCAAAACAAGGAAACTCATCGACATGGACAACAGTATGGTGATTACCAGAAGGAAAGGAGGGTAAGGGAAGGTAGAAGAGGGTAAGGGGGGATAAATAGTGATGGAAGGAGACTTGACTTGGGGTGATGAACACACAGTACAATATATACCTGAAACCTATATAATTTTATCAACCAATGTCACCCCAAAAAATTCAATAAAAAAGTTTAAAAATGGCAAATGTTATGTAATATATATTTTACCACAATTAAAAAACAAATATAGTACTAAGAAAAAGAGAATGGGAGATAAGAAAGTAGAGACTGTGTAGGAACTACTCTTTCAAGAAGTGTGGTTATGGCCTGGCTGGTGTGGCTCAGTGGACTGAGTGCTGGCCTGCGAGCCGGAAGGTTGCCGCCTCCGTGTTGCATGCCTGGGTTGCTGGGCCAGGTCCTCAGGTCGGGGTGTGTGGGAGGCAGCCGATGGATGTATCTCTGGCACACTAACGTTTCTCTCCCTCTCTTTCTCCCCCACCTTCCCCTCTCTAGAAAAAGTAAATGGACAAAATCTTTTTCAAAAAAAGAAGTTTGGTTATGAAAGGTATCAGGAAAAATGGGACAGTAACTGGCAGGAGACATGGGATTAAAACAGCTTTTTTCCATATGCATATTTTTAAATTTTTTTTAAAGATTTTTATTTTTAAAAGAGTTTATTGATATACTTTTATAGAGAGGGGAAGAAGGGGAGAAAGATAGGGAGAGAAACATCAATGTGCGAGAGATACATCAATTGATTGCCTCTCACATGCCTCCACCTGGGGATCTGGCCCACAACCCAGACACATACCCTGACTGGGCCCTGACTGGGCCCTGACTGGGAATTGAACCAGCAACCTTGCAGTTCACAGGCCAGAGCTCAATCCACTGAGCCACATCAGCGAGGACCATATATATTGTTGTTGTTGTTTTTTAGGATTTTATTTATTTATTTTTAGACAGAGGGGGCGGATGGGAGAGAGGGAGAGAAATGTCAATGTGTGTGATTGCCTCCCACACATCCCCCACTGGGGACCTGGCATGCAACCCAGGCATGCGCCCTGACTGGGAATCGATCTGACAACCCTTTGGTTCGCAGGCCAGAGCTCAATCCACTGCGCCACACCAGCCAGGGCTCATACATATTGTTTTTAAGATGAGAAAAACTGTAATTTGTTCATATGCAAATGGAAATAAAAAGAAGGAAATCATTTCTTCCATGGGTGATTTTAGTCATGATTGGTAACCTTAATAATCATTAACTATGTACCAATAAAGTAGGTGCTAGTACTATGCTATTTACGATGGGTCTGTAAGAGAACGAGAAGAGTCAAGGATAAGTCAAGGTTTTCACCTGAGTACCTGGAAGAATGAAGTTCCCTTTACAGAGATGAAAAAGACAGTGTGAAGGACGGTTTTGGCAGGGCTGGGAGGCAGAAAGCAGGCAGGAGCTTTGTTTTAAACATGTTAAATTTGAAATGTCTAATAAATATCTAAATGGAGATGTCAAGTGTGATATTAAACATGAGTCTGGAAAGCAGGAGGGTAGGCCAGGTTGGAAATATGATTTGAAAGTTGTCATCATATGGGTGATCTTTAAAGCTATAAGACAATAAAATTATGGAGGGAGGAGTGTAGACAGAAAAACTCAAGAGCTGAGTCTACAAGATTTGAAGATCAGGAAAATTAGGAGGGAAGGGAAGGAGCCTGAAGAAGAGAGGCCATAGATGCCAGAGTAACAGGAGACTGTGGTGTTCTATAAACCAAATCAAGGCACATGATCGATTGTGTCAAATGTTGACAATAGTTATGTAAAATGAGGGTTAAGAATGACCATTAAAGTGTAGCTCAGTGGATTGAACGCAGGTCTGCAAAACAAACAACCGCGGTTCGATTCCCAGTCAGGGCACATGCCTGGGTTGCAGGCCAGTTCCCAGTGGGGGATGCACGAAGGGGCAACCATACATTGATATCTCTCTCCCTCTCTCCTTCCCTTCCCCTCTAAAGATAAATAAATAAAATATTTTTTAAAAAGTATCAAGTGTGCCTAAAAAGCATTAAAAAAAAAGAATGACCATTAAAGAATATGAAAGTCACCCTGGCTGGTGTGGCTCAGTGGATTGAGTGTCAGCCTGAGAACCAAACGATCACCGGTTCAGTTCCCAGTCAGGGCACATGCCTGGGTTGCAGGCTAGGTCCCCAGCAGGGGGTGTGTGAGAAGCAACCACACATTGATGTTTCTCTCCCTCTCTCTCTCCCTTCCCCTCTGCCTAAAATTAAATAAGTAAATAAATAAATAAAGCCATTGCAGACCTTCATAAGAGCAGTTTTGGTGGAGTGGTGGGGTAAAAGCCTAATTAAACTGGATTTAAGAAAGAATGAGAGAGGTCTGACATTATCAACAACTAGAGAATGTGAATCTACCTCAAAATTTATACACTATTAATGGAAACAAACTTGACACACTTAGAAAGCAATTTAGCATTCTCTCTTAAAGGTGAATGAGTATTCACATACCTTAAAACTCAGCAATCCCACTCCTAGACATAAACCCAAGAGAAATTCTTACACAAATCTACCACATATATGAAAATGTTTAGTGTGGCAATGTTAGAAATAGCAAAAACAAATAAACCTGGAAACAATCCAAAAGCTCATTGGTAGGAGAATAGATAAATTATGGTATATTCACAAAATAAAATATTATATGGCATTGAAAAATGAATAAACCACAGCTATATATAACATAAGTGAATCATGAAAATATAACATTGAGTAAAAAGAAAAAAAAAAACAGAAGACTGTGTATCACAATAAGGCAATATGGTAGTGATTGGGAGGGTAGATTAGGAGCTGGACTATCTGGGTTCAAATCCCAGCTAGGCCATTCACTAGCAATGTGATTATTCTCTCTATATACCTTATTTTTTTAATCTGTAAAATTTCTCATCTGATAATATTAATTATAATAAGTATAGTTCTATAATATTAGAACAATGGAAACAAGCAAATTAAGCATGCTTTTAAACTGTTTTTAAAAGCAATAGAATGACAGCTCTGGCTGGTGGCTCAGTTGGTTGGAGCACCATCCATAGACCAAAAGGTTGCAGGTTTCATTCTAGGTCAAAGCACATACCTAGGTTGCATGTTCAATTCCTGGTTGGAACCAGTACTGGAGGCAACCGATTGATGTTTCTCCCTCTTTCTCTTTCTCTCTCTCTCTCCTGCTTACTCTCTCTCTAAAATCAATAAACATATCCTCAGGTGAGGATTCTTCAAAAAGCAATATAATGACAAATACAAAATTCAGCACAGTGGTTACCTCAAGGGAGTGGGAGATGGGGTGGGGAGGAACTCATAACTATACACAATTTATAGGCAATGATTCCAGTCCTTGATTTGGAAGATGGATTTACAGGTCTTCCTCTTACTATTACATTTTATAGTATTGTATTTTGCCATGTACAATGCACCCTGTTTTGCCCAAATTTTTGAGGGAAGAATAAGGGTGTGCATTATACATGGGTATAATAATCCTGTGTATAATACACACAGAAACACGGCAAAATGCAGTACATGTAATCTTTGTATTATCAAATAATACAGTAAATATAATAAAATAAAAAATAATGAAAGAAAATAAATTGGAGACAGCCAATACCTAGTCTTGCATAAACAACTCTCTCAAAATATTTTACTATAAAGGGAAGAAGAGAAATGAGGCCACAGCGGGAAGAAGTGGCATCAAGAAAAAAGATGTTGGGTTTTTTTTGATAAAAGAAATAAGTCTATTTACATGCTGATATGTGACAATAAGTATAAATATTACTGATCTTCAGAATACCCAATAAAGTGTATCAGTACTTTAAGATGAAGAATTCAAGGTCAGAGAGTCTAAGAAACTAGAAACTTAGGTCACACAGCTAGTAAGTGACAAAAGCCACTTTTTTTTTTTTTTTAGGGAGAGAGGAAGGAAGGAAAAGAGAGAGAGAGAGAAACATTGATCTGTTGCCCTTTGAACTCACCCTTGCACACGCCCCAACCAAGCTGAACTTGAAACCCAGGTGTGTGCTATAACCGGGAATCAAACCGACGACCTTTTTGGTTTACAGTAGGACGCTCCCACAGAGCCACACTGGCCAGGCCCAAAAGCCACATTCAACTCAGCTCTGTCTAACTCCGTATTTCACAATTTGCACTGCCTTCCTTTGCTTAACCTTAATTTAATGCCTCACATGAGCTGAATTACATGTATTAGGATATACAGGTCCAGCAGAAGTAATGCCTGCTTGAGTGTGTGGTTGGTAGGGTAATAATGTGGGTATAGTAATGTCTAGTTTTAATTTGAACATTTCACCTAAAATGTCATATGGTGTGCTTGAGTGTGATACTGTTATGTTACAGAATTACATGCTTATAATTTTGTAATAAAAGGGGGTGTTATTTGTGTCGGATCCTGCATTTTCAAAGTAACTACTAGATAGACTGAAGATGTTGTACCAGGTGTTTTGCAGGATAATACACTGAATCACCTTTACTGAGTTTATACTCCAGTAATGAAGATAAAACAATCACCTGAATGACTCCCATGCAATACAAAATTGTAGAAATACCTTATATGACATACAAAATATTATGGAGGCTCAGAAAAAAGAGGGCTGGGAGGTGGAGATTTTGGAGATGCTTTACAGAAAAGGTAACATTTCGGCTGACCTTAAAGAGATATGTAGGGTTTGGAAAGACAGTCTTGACTGTGAGCTCTTAAAGGCCACAGTCACACCTAGCCCCAAGGCCTTCCACGCTGGAGCTGTTTAGTGAAGGTGGGTGGAGTGAGCAAATGAACAGAAAGGCCAAACCAAAAGGAAGGAACAAAAGGATCAGAGGCTGAATACTTCAGGCACGACGACCAAAGGGTCAGGGAGTGGGAAGGATGGGAATATCAGCATATATGTTTGGAAAATAAGTGTAACTCTTCATGATTCTTTTTACATGTTGGCTCCCATATCTCCCATCTTTAAGAAAGTTCTCTTACGTGGGCCTGCGAACCAAAGAACTGCGGTTCGATTCCCAGTCAGGGCACATGCCTGGGTTGCAGGCCAGTTCCCAGCAGGGGGCGCACGAGAGGCAACCACACATTGATATTTCTCTCCTCTCCTTCCCTTCCCCTCTAAAGATAAATAAATACAATCTTTTAAAAAAATTTTTAAAAAGAAAGTTCTCTCAATGCCAGCCCCATCCTTTGCCAGCCTTTACCTCATTTCTCTACTCCCCATCTTTTTAAAAATAATCATATTGATATATAATTTGTATACCACATCATTAACCCACTTAAACTATAAGTCAAATGGCATTTACATCACAGAGGTGTGCAACTGTTACCACAATCAGCTTTAGAACATTTCATTATCCTAAAAAGAAACCCAACTCCTGTTACTAGCCATTCCCCATTGTCCCCGTCACCCGCTCCACACAGACCCGGCAGCCGCTGATCTGCTCTCCGTCTCTGTGGATTTGCCTGTTCTGAGCGTTCCACATAAACGGAAGCATAACATATGCGGGGCTTTTTGTGAATGGCTTCTTTCACTAGCATGTTTTTGAGGTTCGTCCACTTTGCAGACTATATCCGTACTCTAATTCCTTTTTATTGTTGAATACATTTCAAATTCCATTGTATGGGTATATGCAATATTTTATTAATCCATCCATTGGTTGAGGAATATTTGGGTTGTCTTCACTTTTGGGCTATTATAAACAACGCTGCTATGAAAAGCGGTGTACAGGTTTTTGTGTGAACACATATTTTAATTTCTCTTAGGTATATACCTAGGAGTGTGTTTAATCTTTTAAAGAAATGCCAAGCTGTTTTCTAAAGAAGCCACACCATTTCACGTTCCCACCAGCAACTTGTGAAGGGTCCAATTATTTTACGTTATTACCTCTCTTTTTTATTACATCCATCCTAGTGGGTGTGGAGTGACTATCTAGCTCATTGTGGTTTTGATTTGCATTTATTTCTTCAATGGCTAATGATACTGAGCATTTTTTCATGGCTATTTATAGATCTGCTTTGGAGAAATATCTATTCAGATCTTTAACCTATCTTTTTAATTCGGTTTTGCTCTCCATTCTTTAATAATATATTTTATTGATTATGCCATTACAGTTGTCCCATTTCCCCCCCTTCATTCCCCTCCACCCTGCACACCCCCTCCCACACACACTCCCTACCTTTAGTTCATGTCCATGTGTCTTAAGTTCTTTAGCTTCTACATTTCCCACACTACTCTTGCCCTCCCCCTGTCTATTTT
>PVKM010029421.1:0-17779 GCA_004027735.1 Carollia perspicillata | reverse complement strand
GTATATGTGGCAGAGCCTTAGGTGTTTACCAGGGCAGGGCAACCTAGTCACCAGATTGTGACACTGTCTGTTGGGGGGGGGCGGTCAGAGAAGGAACAATGGTGTCTATTTTGCGCTCTCAGATTTGCATCCCCTCTGCTGCTTCCCACAAGCAAATTGTGCTCCCCTGGTGCTGGTTCCTAAGTGGGTGGGCCTATGCATGCTCTGGGACCTTGCGAGTCTCCCCATCGACCTCTCCTGTGAGGCTGGGAGTCTCTCCAGGCACTTTTCAAATGGCGTTTTTAGGCTTTATTTCCTGTCGCTGGGGCCCTGGGCTGCCCGGTCTATCTCACTGCCAGTTCTTGACTAGTTTATCTGTGCTCGAATGTGTGATCACCAACTTCCAACTGCCCTGCCTGTTTCCTCCCCACACCTGGGGTCTGTGAACAGGGCGCTGGCACCACCTGCACTCCCAGTCTGGCAACCCCTGCCTTTTCCTGCGGCGTTCCCTCTCTGCTGACCTCTGACTCCGCCCCTCTTACCGGTCTGGTTTGAATGGTTGTTGGACTTTGGCAGTTCGATTTTCTGTTTTGGTTGTGTTATTGTTTGTAAATATTTGTTGTCTTTAATTTTGGTTGTGCGAGGAGGCACAGTGTTTCCATCCACCCTTCCATCTTGGCCGGAAGTCCCTAATTTATTTATTTTTAAATAGCGGGAAAGAAACATCAGTGTATGGTTGCCTCTCATGTGGCCCTCACGGGGGACCTGGCTCATAACCCAGGCATGTGCCCTGATGGGGAATCGAAGCGATGACCCCTTGGTTCTTAGCCCACGCCCAATCCACTGAGCTACACCAGCCAGGGCAGAATGTTTTTAAAATACTTATTTTCTGATTATAGAAGTAACACATTTCCACATTATTAAGTTTGTCATGTGCATAAAAGCTCAAAGAAGAAAATGATACTCAAATATAATCACACTTTCCTGAGATAATCACCCTTGATTTGAGATAGCATGCACCTTTGTTTTGTTTTGCCCTTCTTCCTTAAAAATAAATGTTTTTTACATTGAAAAAAGAGACACTCAGAGTAAAAAAATTCTAACAGAAAAAAGTTTACATTAATGCACCTGACTCTTCCCATACCTTCATCTCCAGTGGCAGCTACTGTTAGCAGTTTGTTGGGTTTTATTTATATTTTATATATATAGTGTATGTATATTCCCCCTTCTTTGCACAAATGGCAGCATATTAAAACCACTCTTTGGTACTTTGAATTTCTCATCAGTAAATATTTTGAAGATCATTGCATTACATCTCATACATTTAACATTCTAGTGAACTATATTTCATTACCTGACCATATCATAATTTAAACAGCTTTCTATAGTCAGAAATTTTGGTTGATTATTTTCTTTGATGTTGTAAGAAATGCCACAGTAGGAATACTTGACTATGCTCTGTGAGCACATGTTGAACTATATTGTAGGATGAATTCCTAGAAATGGAATTGCTGGATCAAAGGTTATACCCATTTAAAACTTAAGTAAATGTTACTAAATTGTTTTTCATAGTGGTTGTTCCAGTTTAACTCATACAATCAGTGGATGAAAGTACCCATTTCCTCACACCCTTATCAATATAGTGCATTGTTAAAATTTTGGTGTTTGACATCTGAAAGGTGTGTATTATATCTTAGTGTAGCTTTAATTTGCATTTATTTTATTATGGCTGATGTTGAGCATCCCTTTGCATGTTTAAGAGTCATTGCAGCCCTGGCTGGTGTGGCTCAGTGGACTGAGTGTCAGCCTGTGAACCAAAGGGTCCCTGGTTTGATTCCCAGTCAGGGCACATGCCTAGGTTGTGGGCCAGGTCCCCAGTCGGGGGGACACGTGAAAGGCAACCACACATTGATGTTTCTCTTCCTCTCTTTCTCTCTCTCTTCCTTCTCTCTAAAAATAAGTAAAATCTTTAAAAAATAAAGAGCAGAATTTTAAAAAAGGAATTTGGTAGTTAATCACAGTTTAAGCACACACCATACAATCTGGCAATTCCACTTCTAGATATTTACCCAAGAGAAAGGAAAACATTAAAAATGTTTATGGTTTTTCAAACTGCTTGTGGGTTTCCATAGCAGTTTTCTTGGCAGTGGCCAAAAGGTGGAAACGACCCAAATGTTTGTCAACAGGTGACCAAATAAACAAACTGTGGGGTGGTGCCCAGAGACAAAAAGAACGAAGTATTGATATGGGCAAGAACACAGATGGACCTCAAGGTAATTATATTGTGAAAGAAGCCAGGCCAAAATAAAGAGCAAACACTGTATGCTTTTATTTATATAAAATCTTCAATATGCCCGTTTTTATGTTTTGGCTACATCAGTCCTAAATTCAAGGAGCACCAGTATCATCTGTCCAGTGTGGAAGCTGAAATAGGCAGGAACTTCCTCTCCTTATCCCTTGTAGCTAAAACACGGGCACAGGTTCTAAACTGTCCGACACACTTATTAGATTTTTCTACCTGGGACTTTGAACCTTAAGGGAGGTCAGTTATTGAGAATATTTGTAATATAGTCAAGAACTAACATTGTGGCAGATGTTTCCAGCTACAGCAATAAGGGCTACAGCAGGCATGCATATCATAAATATAAACATAATTGCTATAAGTGTGCATGTTACATAAAGTGTATATCTTTATATGTAAACTGATGATTTGTCCTTCTCTTTCCCCTACTTATTGTAATGAGGAGTGTTCTTTTCCTTTTCAGTTTAGATCGGTGCTCACCACACTGAAGAGCCCCATAGTCCTGGGGGAGGGGGCCTCCTGTCATCTGGTGTTCCTGGACGTGGTGAGGGGAACTACTTTGTGTTTCACTTTTTGGGAATAAAATGATTCTTTGTTTGTACAAAATTAGTTAAATTCTGCAAGGTGGAAACGTGTTTTATGAGAGTTAGGTATGAGAATGGGAGCTCTGTGGCAAAATGGGTGGACTAGTAGCCATTCATTTGTTGTACTCTCAGAGGGATCTCTGTCTTTCCCCACCCTCTGCTCAGTGCAGCAGAGACCTACGTTTCCCAGACTCCCTTGCATCAGACAATGAAAGTCACTGGCAGAAGAGAGCAAAATAGAAGAAGAAAAGCCTCTCTCTCCCAATCTTTCTCTCTCTCTCTTTCTCTCTCTGCTCACTCGAATGGCATCTTTAGCAGTGACTAGAATTTCTCTCTCTTGTCCCAGCTCATGTCAGGTGACTCATGCTGCATTTTAGCCCTTTTTGGACACCTCACAATGTGTCCTCCAGCCCTAGAAGGGTTATTGCCTTCATTGAAAAGAAACAGTTATGAGTTACCTCACTCTCCCTTGTGTGCTCCTTAGTGCTTTGGTCATCTATATGTCCAACTCACTGTCTCAAATTCCCACTGTTTGGAATACAGACAATAGTAGTTTCTGCTTTCCTACCTGGACCCTGACTACTGATAAATGTGTGTGTGTGCATGTGTGTGACAAGTCAGTTTGTATAAAATATTATATAAGCATACAGCACATGTGTGTATGTGTGTGTATTCATGTGGTGGTATGTAAGTGCATATAAAAGGAATTTTGAGGAGCAGAGTTTCAAAGAGAGAGTAAAGGGATGCTTTCAGTTTTCCCTCCATACTATTTTTATTTTCTTTTCACTAGTTTTTACAATAAACAACCTTGTAGTTTAAAAACACATAGTTCTTTTTGAATGACTCAAAGTTCCCTACCTGTCTGCCCATCTGATGGCAGCTTTAATGTCCTCAAAGTTTTAACATAGCTTCTTACTATAGTCAATGACTTTCCCTTATCCACACCTCCAGACAGTCCATATCCTCATGTGATGTGAGAAATGTTTATCTACTTGGATCAATGAAAATATTTCAGGTTTCACTTTCTTGTGACAGGTTCTATTTTGTTCAATGTGACCCAACAAATAGCATATTTCCAACATTCACAGAGGATATGAAATCGCTGTGTCATCGTCTGATGTGAATACACGCATTCTGCACCTGCTGCATCACATGTCAGACGATTCAAATGACTGTGAGGAGAAGTGTGAGTATGTTGTGTTGGTGGGCTTGCCATTTTGTTAGTGGTTTCTTTACTGCTAAAGTTTGACAAGTGCTAATCGTCTAAGACAAAGCAATGCTCTTAAATTCATAACTGGTAAGGAAGGAAGGGCCTATTAATTACGTGTTGCTCTAACAATTTTATAATACTTAAGAGCCCAAATTATTTTGATGGCTCTAATTTCACCAGTACGTGTTACACGACGATCCCAGCTATATTCTGGAGATAAGAGTTTAGTGGGTTTATGGAGAAAGAAATACTTGTTTAAGTGACTTTCATCATGCCACACGGCTTCAATGTTATTTTTCTTATCAGCCATGATTCCTCTGAAGCACTCCCTGGCAATGTGGAGAACCTGAATGGGAGTACCCCCAAATACGGCAGCGTGGTAATAAAAGTCTCCCTGACCAATAGGTATATATGCTTCCGATAACTGGTTTCTCTCATAAGGTACCTCTGTAGGATGTGCCTTATACCAGTAACAGTGTAACTGAGCTACTGACTCCCCCAGGGTCTCCAACCCATATTTCTGCAAGAAGACTTGATCCACGTCCATGCAGAAGAGGAAGTCGACTTCATATTGGATGTGATCTACAACATGTTCGCTGATGGTCTTCATGCGCATCATACTAACATCTTGCCATCTCTCCTCTCGCTCAATTTCAAAAACTTTGATTGTACGGAGGGGACTCAGCTCTATCCAAGGCACCTTGGAGAAGTTGTCTGTCAGGACATAAATTATGACTCTCTGGCCAACCATAAAATAATTATTAGCAGATAACATAAAGTTGAACAAATAGGTTTCAATATATCTGTGAAGTAAAAAAAAGAAACAATTAAGTTTATTTTCTTCTATTTTAGTGCAAGGGTGTCAAACTCATTTTCACTGGGGGCCACATCAGCCTCACTATTGCCTTCAAAGGGCCAAATGTAATTTTAGAACTGTATAAATGTAACTACTCCTTAACAGTTAAGTGACTTAACAGTCTGAGCTGCCACCAGGTAGAAACAAGGTGCCAGGCAGGATAAAACAAGGTGGAGGGCCGGATTCGGCCTGCGGGCCTTGTGTTTGCCGCCTGTGTTTTAGTGAGACCCATACTGTTTAAATTACACTGACTATAGTTTATCCGAAAATGCTACTAAGCAGCCAAACATTAGATATGCTTCTTGAGTTGCATTTAAGCAGTGTAAAAGATAGTAAAATTATCCGCCTTTCCTCTCCCCAGCGGGGTTCCAAGGATCATGGGAGAGGAGTTCCTCACAAGAGCGAATAAAACTTGGTGAGATCAGGAAAATGCACGGAGCCCAGTTCAAAGTGAGAGCCAGAGTTTTCAGAGTTATCAGAGCACCAGGACCTTGCTTTGGAGGTTGTAGGTGAGAAAGGTCTTGGGTCATTGCATTGCTAGTAGTCAGCTAGCAATGCAGCTAGTAGTCAGGTGTGCATAAACGGTCAGAGGTGGGGTGATTAATACCCCACTGTCTGCACTGATGTCCTAATTTTGCTGTGTGGCCTTTAATGTGGTGCTAAGATTACTGGATTGGAAAATAAACTTCCTCATTTCCAGTCTCTCGAGCCAGGAAAAGAGTCTCAGGGTAATAAATAATCTCAGGTAAATTTTAGAAAGGAAAGGTAATCATATGTGGCTCAGCTTCAAATAATGTTTATATAATCTTTAAAATCAAGTTCTGGGAATTTATCTAAAGAAAACAAAAACACCAGTTGGAAGAGATATATGTACCCCATGTTCACTGCAGCATTATTTACAATAGCCAAGCCTAAGTGTCTGTCAACAGATGAATGCATAAGGAAGATGTGGTTTATATACATATACAAGGGACTATTATTACTCAGTAATAAAAAGAATGAAATGTAGGAAGCTAGCAACTGAAATCTAAAGAGGCCCAATTTATCAACATCTCTTTTCTGGTTAGTGCTTTTGTTTCATGTTTCTGAAATCTTTGACTCCTCAAGGTGGTGAAAATCTGCATTTTTTTAGTAGCTTTATTGTGTGGCCTTTCACATTTAAGCCTATTATCCATCTGCATTAATTTTTTAGTGTGGTGTGATACAGGGCTGTTTTCTGTCAGTCTCAGCCTATTGATAGTGATGGGATAGCCTAGGAATCCCTGGGGCCATTTACCTGGGCTCCTACCACTTGTGGTGAGACCCCACACTGACATCTCCCTCGCAACAATGCAGCTGACCCAGCGCTGTGGTTCTTATTATGATTGCAAGATGCACCTCAGAACAGCCATCAGGGAGCTTTGAAAAAACAAGGGTCACAAGTCTGGGAGGTTACACAGTGTGCCCAGGATCACAAGACAGGGAAGCAGGGAGGGAGAGAGCAAACTCAGACGTGGGATTCTGCCTTTGCTGGGGTAGCAGGGGTGTCCAACCTTTTGGCATCTCTGGTCCACACTAGAAGAAGAAGAGTTGTCTTGGGCCACACATTAAATACACAAACACTACCAAAAACTGAGAGCAAAAAAAAGATTTTAAGCAAATTTACAATTTTGTGTTGGGCCACACTCATAGCCATCCTGGGCCTCATGTAGTCCATGGCCCATGGGTTGGACACCCCTGGTAGAGGATGGGGTGCCTGGGGTTTCACAAGTTTACTTTTTACTAGCAAATTTAAAACATAAGAGTGGAAATTAAAGTGTGGGAAGGAAAAAGTGGGATTACTCGAGGAGTCAGTTACCAAGGTTCCCCAGGGCTTTGTAAAAGGGAAATTTCGTGGGTAGGGCGGCTGGCTCTTTGTCCCACTGTGTAGCTACTACCCGAGGCGCAGATGGCCGTGTGCTTATTTGAGGTGGGTGTCTGAAAAGGGTGCCCCAGCAACCAAAAACTTAATGTCAGGCATTCATAATCAAAAAAGCTCATGGTCAGGCACTAAACTACAGTGGAAAACTTAATTTCTTTCTGTAGAAATAGAAAGGATTGTTAAAAATCCTTCTATTCTGGAATGTCACTAGATTTACTCAAAGATGCAAATATATTATAGATGGCTCCCATATACACTTTACCCACCTTCTCCTAATGTTAATATTTTATAAAACCGTGGTACATTTTTCAAAACTAGGAGATTATCGGTGGTAAAATACTATTAACTAAACCACAGATTTATTTGGGTTTCACCAGTATTTTCCCCAATGGCCTTTTTTAGTTTCCAGGATTAATCCAGGACACACATTGCATTTAGTCCTTATGTCTCCTTAATCTCCTCTGCCTGTGCCAGTTTCACTCCTTGTTCATGACCATGACCATTTCAAAGAGCCCTGATCAAGCTGTAGAATGGCCATCAATTTGGGGTTCTTTTTAAATTATTTCTTAGTTAAAGTTAATTTTAATAGAGTCAAATTTATTAGCCTTCTCCTTTGTTGCTATTTTCTGCATCTTTTAAAAAAAATACATGTATTTATTTTAGAGAGAGAGGAAGGGGGAGAGAGAGAAACAAGGATGTGAGAGCGAAACATCAATGGGTAGCCTCTCATACATGCCCTGATGGGGTATTGAACCCACAGTCTAGGTACATGCCCTGACTGGGAATCAAACTACCAACTTTTTGGTGTGTGGAATATTGCTCCAACCAACAGTGCCACACCAGCAGGAGCTATTTTCTGTATCTTGATTAAGAAATCCTTTTCTGTTCTAAGTTTATGAAGATAAACTATAGTTTTCCTTTAACTTTTTGTCTTTGAACTACCTGCAACTTAATGTTTGTACATACTTGTGTATGGTGTGCTATAGAGATACAATTCTAATTTTCCCATGGTGGCATCAACTTTCTGCAGCACCATTTATGGAAGTCTTTCCCTGCAGATGTACAATGTCATTGCCAGGAAGTATTTCTTCTTTCCCTCTTTCCTTCCTTTGTTCCTTCCTTTCTCTTTCCTCTTCCTCTCCCTTTCTCCTTTCCTCTCTTCCTCCCTTCTTTTTTCTGTCTATATTTTTTCTTAATAAAGAATACATTAGCCTTGGCTGGTGTAGCTCAGTGGATTGAGCACAGGCCTGCGAACCAAAGGATCGCGGTTCGATTCCCAGTCAGGGCACATGCCTGGGTTGCTGCAGGCCAGTTCCCAGCAGGGGATGCACGAGAGGCAACCATGCATTGATATTTTTCTCCCTCTCTCCTTCCCTTCCCCTCTAAAGAAAAATAAATAAAATCTTTAAAAAAACACATTAATATCAATACTTAATAACAGATTACTATAAACTTTATGATTTTAATCAGTAATAGGTACATTGTTCAACTTTATACTTTCTTGCACTTTTTTGTATGATTTTGCTATCAGGGCAGCACTTGCTTCATAAAATGAACTGGGGAATGTTCCCTCTTCTTCTATTTTTTGTGAGAGACTGTGTAGCATTGACGTTAATTCTTCTTTAAATATTTGCTAGAATTCTCCCATGAAACCATCTGGGCCTGGAGATTTTGGAAGTTTTTAAAATTATGAATTCTATTTTCACAATAGCTGTCAGGCTATTCAGATGATCTATTTCATGTTGGTTGAGTTGTGGTGGTTTATGGTTTTCAAGGTTCATTTTATCTAAGTTGTCAAATGTACATGTGTAGAGTGTTTTATAGTATTCCCTGGTCATCCCTTTGATGTCTGAAGGTCTGAGATAATATACTCTGTTCCTTTCCTGTTATTTGTAATTTGTGTCATTTCTTTTCTTTGTCAGACTTCCTGGATGATTGTGAACTTTGTTTTATTCCAAGAACCAGCTACTCATTTCACTGATTTTTCTCTATTGCTTGTTTGTTTTCAATTTCATGGGTTTCTGCTCTTTATTATTTCCTTACCCCTGCTTGCATTGGCCTCATTTTGCTCTACTTTTTCTAGATTCTTAAGGTGGAATTATTGATAATCTCTCATTTTCTACAATAAAAAGCCTGAATGTAAAGGACATTTGGTGTTTCCTACCTTCCCACAGCAAACACAGTCAGCCCCACAGTAATTTTATGATTTGCATAATACTTTTCCAATACTTCTTCTTTGTAAGTGCCATGCCACACGACTGGAGCTGACCAGTGGGTAGTTGCATTCGTGGATGCTCTGTAAGAAAGACATAAGAATTACGAACAAAATACCTTTAAAAAACTGCAGTAGATAGGACTTACGTATGTCTTGTCTGATTGCAGCATTCCCTTACTCTTACCCATAAGCCTTAATGGTTGTAACTGGAGAAACAGCTTATCAGAATGGCCAGATCATTACAAAAGTGTATTTACAGATTTGTTATGCAGTGATTCCAAGACCTTTGAGGACACACAAGTCTAAAGTAACTGTTTGCCATATATTTGGACAAAATCTCTCTTGGTCCTAGACTTTTGGACACTGATTATTTTCAGATATCAGAGTTTGAAAACTGAACTTCCCAGTTTTCATAATCTCAAATGTTTTCAATGCTAATGCTACTGTGTACTGCCAAAATCAACTTTGTCAGACCTCTGAAAGATAGCCAAAGTTTTAGAGCAATTAAACAAAGTTAAATCAAGAAAAAGATGACTCAATATGGTAGGAGTAGGAGAGCTTTGTGATATTTTTTTTTCACTTTGCCTTGCACCAGTATGGCAGTGCAAATTATGATGCAGCAAAGTATGTTCTCAGTGTGGGTATCTGAGTCCAGAGGGGAAACAGCAGCTCTAATTCTCAAAAGATTTTGTTTGTTTTGAGAGTTTCCTGAAGGACTGGCTGTATCACTTCACTCAGAACTCTCCGAGAACAGAAAAATGGCTAAGTGGAGGGTGTTCCTTGAAAACATTTTAAAGAGGAACAATGAACACCTGCCGCCTGGGGCAAAAGATTATGGTTTGAAATAAAAACTAGGTATGCTGAAAGCCTGGGAGGAAAAGTTTGTAAGAGTTCTTTGAAAAGGAAGGGCTTTGACAAATCCCATATATAACATGGAACTGAGAAATCCATGCATCTGTTCAGGGCACAATGTATGCTCATAAAAGATCTGTCAAGACCCGATGATTTCACCTCTTGCTGACATTCAGGCTCAATGCAAGCCAGAAGTGAAGGCTAAAGTATAGTTGTAAATTACTGGGCTGTGTTGAAGGAGGGTCCAAATACAGGGCCAATCCTCAAAGACTCTGAGTTTTTTCTTCTTAGTTTTCTTCTCTTTTGTTTCTTTTCTCTCCCTCCTCCATTTGCTCCCCCTCCTTTTTCTTTTTCTCTTTTCCTCCTGCCCTCCAACATCCTCCCAGACCCAGCTTTAGGCACTTACTGAAATCTCTGTGAAACCATTATCTGACCAAAAGCTAAATAAACAGGGACCTCTAAGACCAAACAAGACAAAGAATACAATCTTTTAAAGATTATTTAGAAAAGTCACTAAACAGAAACACCTACAACCCACAACTAGCAAGAACAACAAACTCTGCGGAGAAAAATAATCTGATTTCCAAAGTAAGCACATCATAATATTCAAAATATCTAGTTTTCAACCAAAAATTATAAGGCCTGCAAATAAACAAGAATGTATGGCCCATTCAAAGAAAAAAAAAGTAGCAAAAACTGTCCCGGGGTAAGCCCTGACATTGGGCTTATTAGACAAAGACTCTAAATCAACTATTTTAAATATGCCTAAAGAGCCAAAGGAAACTATGTACAAAGAACTAAAGGAAATGAAGAGAATACTTTTTCAACAGAGAGTCACAATAAAGGGACAGAAATTACAAAAAGGAACCAAATAGAATTTCTGGAGCTGAGCTATGAATAAAACTTACCATAGGATTTCAACAGCAGATGTGATCAGGCAGAAGAGAGAACCAGCTATACACAGGACACTTTAACTAACAACAGAATACATATTCTTCTCAAATACACATGAAACATTCTCCAGGATCATATATTATGCCATGAAACAAATCTCAATAAGCAAAATGGTTGGAAACATACAAATTATCTTTGCATTGACAATGGTCTGAAATTAGAAGTCAATAGCAGAAGTAAGCCTGAAAGCTCTCCAACTATGTGGGAATTAAACAACACTCTTGAACAACCAATAAGTCAAAGAAGAAAATCACGAAGGAAATTAGAAAACACATTGAGAAAATACAACATACCAAAGCTTATGGGATGCAGCAAAAGGCAGTACTCAGAAGGAAATGTATAACTGTAAATATTGTATTGAAAAAGATGAAATATCTCATATCAATAACCTCACTTTCCACCTTAAGGAACTAGAAAAAAAGGAGCAAATCAAACCTAAAACAAGCAGAAGGGAGACAAAATAAAGACTATAGCAGAGACAACTGCCATAGAGAAAGGAAAAATAATAGAATGAGAGAAACCAAATGATGGTTCTTTGAGATGATCAACAAAATTGACAAACCTTCAACTACTCTGGCTAAGAAAAAAAACAGAGATGACTCAAATGACAAATCAAGAATGGAAATGGGGACATCATATAGACCTTACTGGTGTGAAAATGATTATAAGAAAATATGATAAACAATATATTATATACCACCATGTTAGATAACCTAAATGAAATGGATAAATTTCTAGAAATACACAAACTACAAAAACTGGTTCAAGAAGAAATAGAAAACCTTAATAGACTAATAACAAATAAAGAAGTCAAATTGGTAATTGAAAATCTCCCAGTAAAGAAAGTCCCAGGACCAGATGTCTTCACTGGCAAATTCTACCAATGATTTAAAAAATTAACAGCAATTATTCTCTAAGTTTTCCAAAGAAGTAGAAGAAAAGGGAATACTTTCTAACACAGTCTGAGGCCAGCATTAGACATCTCAATAAAAGAAAAATATACACCAAAATCTGTTACAAATGTAGATACGAAAGTCCTCAACAAAATTTTAGCAAACTGAATCCAGCAGCATATTAAAATGCCACCATGACCAAGTGGGATTTATTCAGGAATGCAAGACTAGTTCGACATACAAATACTACTCAATGTAAAACATTATATTAAGAAAATGAAAGAAAAAAGCACAATTATCTTAACTGAGGCAGAAAAGGCTTTGACAAAATCCCACACTTTTTCATGATAAAAATACCCAAATAGCAGTAGGAGGGAATTTCCTCTATGTGATAAAAGGTATGTAAAACCCACAGCTGACATCATACTTATTGTTGAGAAACTGAAAGCTTTCCCTCTAAAATCAGGAACAAAGCAAGAATATCTGTTTTAACCCACTTCCATTTAACATGTACTGGAAGTTTCACCAGAGAAATTAAGCAAGAAAATGAGATGAACGGCATCCAAATTGGAAAGGGAGAAGTGAAACTCTCTACTAGCAGAGAAAATTCTAAGAAATCTATAAGATCAACATGCAAAAATCATGTGTGTTTCTGTATATGAGAAATGAACCACCCAGAAATAAAATTTAGAAAACAATTTCACTCACAATAGCATCAAAAATAATAAAATATTTAGAAATAAATGTAACCAAGAAGGTATAAGACTTTTACAATGAAAATTACAAAACATTGTTGAAAGAGATTAAAGAAGGCCTAAATAAATAAAAAGATATCCCACATTTATGGGTTAGAAGGCTTAATATTGTTAAGATGGCAGTGCAGCCCCAAGTGACCTACAGATTCAGTGTAATCTCTCTCTGTAGTGGGTTTAATAGTGTATCCCTCTTGCCCCCACCGCTGGAATTCAAATCCACTTGGAACTTCAGAATATTACCTTATTTGGAAATATCTTTGCAGGCGTAATTAATTTTAATAAGGTCATTCCAAAGGTTGGGCTCTGTATCCAATGACAAATGTCCTTATAAGAAGATGAAAGGACACATTGAGAAGAAACATAGATAAGAAGGCCATATGAAAAAGAGTCAGCGATTGGAGTCATGCTGCCACAAGCCAAGGAATGCCTGTGGCCACCAGAACATGGGAGAGGCATGAAGAACTCTTCCCTAAAGCTTTCACAGAGAGTATGGCCCCGATGTCACCTTCATTTTGGATTTCTGGACTCCAGAACTGTGATGAAAAAATTTTCTGTTGTTTTAAGCCACTCAGTTTGTGACAGCCCTAGGAAACTAATATACTATCAATTTTCAACTGCCTTTTTTTAAAATATAAAAATAGACAAGTTGCACCTAAAGTTCATTAGGAATTGCAAGGGCCTCTAAATAACTAAACCAATCTTGAAAAAGAAGAATGAAGTTGGAGGACTCACACTTCTTGATTCCAAAACTTATTACAAAGATATAGTAATCAAAACAGTGTGGTTATTGGCATAAGGATAGACATAAATTAATGGAATGTAATTGAGTCTGTAATTAAACCCATACAACTATGATCAATTAATTTTAAGTAAAGGTCAAAGGCAATTATGGTTAAATAAGGTCATAATGGTGGGGCCCTAATCAAAGAGGATTTGTGTCTTTATAAGAGGAGACACCAGTGATGTATGCCTACAGAGAAAAGTCCATGTAAGGACACAGCAAGAGGACAGCCATCTGCAAGCCAAGAGGAGAGACCTCAGGACAAACAAAACTTGCCAGACACCTTGATCTTCGACTTCCAGCCTTCAGAAGAAAGAAAAAACCCTAAATTTCCATTGTTTAAGCCACACACCCCATAGAAAAAAGTAGAAAAAGCAATGAGTGTCGAATCTGATTTAGTAGCCTATTCAGAATCTTTTTCAATTGTATGTTTTTCTCCTTTGTTCAGTTGTGTGACGACTCATCACCTTGAATCACTAGGCTGTGTTTTACTTCTCTTAGTGGGATTCTCTGTGAGTTATTAAGCTCTTACTCTTTTTGATAACTAAACCCACCACCCTATACTCTGCTGTATTAAGCTGACCTGGGACTCTGCAAACCACATTTGCCAGTGGGCACCCTGCTAGCCTTTGCTGATAGAGGGCACTGGCGGAAAGTGATAGGTTGGGGGAGGAAAGAACTTGCTCTTTGTGTCCTGTGGGCTTCTTGTCTGTGTACTGTTCCTGCACGTCCCGTTCCAGCAATGTGTCTTCACAGCCATAGCAATTCCCTTCCAAAGCAGCAGTTGAATCCACCTTTCAGGTTCTCCAACATTTACAAAACCAGTCTTACTGTGCTCCTTAGAGGTCTGGTTCCCTGCCCCAGCAGGCCTCCCTAGAGGTCTGAGACACCAGCACCAAGTATATATGGCTTTGGAGTTTAAGTACCCAGAGCTTCTTTCGGTTTCTAAGGCTGTGATTTTCAACCAGTGTGCCTTAAGAATTTTTAAAACTGCCATACCTGACTATTTAGTCAGGGGCACTGGCCTCTTTTCCCTTAGACTGTCAAATTTAAAAAAAAAAATTGACAACAGCCAGCACAATAGCCTTCTGATGTGAATGAATTAAAATTATACCTATTTTTTTCATGACATCAGCAAAAATACATTTTTGGATGCATCACAGAATTTTAGTAATTAGTTTATGTGTGTGCCATGAGATGAAAAAGGTTGAAAATTGCTGTTCTAAGGTTCAATAACCCCAGCTTCTTCCTTTTGTTTCTTCAGCCCTAGGAGAAATAGTTACTGCCTGTTGTCCTTACCTTCATAATGCCTCAGAATTCTCTTTCAAGTCTTTCAAGTTACCTAGTTAACAACTTTATACGAGGTAATAATTCTTTATATTCAATTCTCTGTTTAAATAATTGGTGTGCTTTCTGTGTGCTGATTAGATCTGACAAATGTCGTGATGTGGGTTGGCCAAAAAGTTCATTTGGCTTTTTCCATAAGATGGCTCTGGTAGCATTAGTTGTGTTTAACTTCATTCAAAACAATTGTTAGATTGTATTGTGACAGCTGTCATATCAGCATGCATTTAAAAAACTTATCAAAATTGGTGAATTTTTATATAGCCATTTTAATACCGAAGATGGAAGAAAATATGCAGCATTTTCAGTATATCATGTTTTATTATTTCAGGAAAGGTAAAAACACAACTGAAGTGCAAAAAATTGCTGCAGCGTATGAAGAAGGTGCTGTGACTGATTGAACGTGTCATAAGTGGTTTGCAAAGTTTTTGCTAGAGATTTCTCACCGTACGATGCTCCAAGGTCAGGTAGACCAGTTGAAGTTGACAGTGAGCAAATCGAGACATTAATTGAGAATGATCAATGTTCTACCATGCAGGAGATAGCCCACTTACTGAAAATATCCACATTAATAAAGTTATTGGAGAAAATTTAAACTGTCTTTTATTTTACAGAAAAAACGAAACAGACTTTTTGGCCAATCTGGTAGTATGGGAGGATGTCATAGACCTTTGTCCAATAATAATCTCAAATGAATGTCTGCTTTCAAATTTTGATTAGTCACTTCACGTCCTTAAGTCCTGTGGCATCAAGCGTGAAAGATAAATGGGTAGAATAAGAAGATGGAGGCAGAGAGGCTAGAGGGGGGGAAGCTGTTGTATTAAAACATGAAGATACAGATACCCCATCTATCTATCTGATATGGGCTTTGGTTCTCTCATTGGTGAAACAAGGAGAATCAACCAAATGGTCTCTAGTACAGCCTTATACCTGTGACCTGCCACCTTCTAGGGCCTTTGAGTATTTTTGTTATCTGCATACTCATTCATGGAGGCCGTGGGTCCTAATGTCCATTCCCAGTGGGTCTTAGCCACTGCTGATTTTTAAAAATGTAATCAAAGATCCATCTGCTCTCCCCCATTTGGAATGCCAGTCGTGATATTGTTGCCATCTGTTAACTTCTACTGAGCAATCTATGAATTAATCTCACACGTAATATTCGGCATTCTTACCTGGGAAAAAACCAGTCTGATAGATTTAATTCTGGTTGAGTCGTCACAGACCTACCAAGAAAAATAACGCAGAGTCACACTGCATCTTATTGAGTTTGAGATAACTGGCTGTCTGTCAAATCATGGGCTGTATTATCATAAGCTGTAGAATGTGAAGTGAGCATGAAGCAGTAAGAAAAACAGCGATGAACTTTGATAGTAGTGGCATGGAAAAATCATTATCCTCAACCTCGGCCTCACCCTGTGTGCTGCGCAGAAACCTTTGCTTCCCCAGTTCTCCTTCTTATTAATTCACAGAGGAAACAGCAGCCATCAGATGGAAACTCCCTCAACTTTCTGGCACCTCACACCCGAATTTACCCGTAGTGCTAAACAGGGATCCCTTCCATCACACTGGCAATGCATGCCTACTTCCCGTTTCAGGTTAGCCTTGAATGGCCTCTGTGCTCAGCAGCCTTGATTTGATGATTATTCTCAGAAGGCCCTATCTTTGATCAGTTGACAGCCTCCTGGACATCTTCCTGCTTTACAGTTTTAGGTACAATTAGACTTCTCTCAGGAATGTAAGACTCGCATATCCAACGGTGTTCTGAAGTTTTCTGCTTGAGGTTTACGCAGACACCACAAAATGAAGACGTTGAAGTCATCATTTCCTCCCCAAAGTAGGTCCTCTTCACACATGGCCTTACCTCCCTGGACCCACTTGGACTGGCAAGGCAGAAGTATGAGGGTCATGCTCCACTCAGAGCACCCCTAAGTACCAGCAGCAACTCCATCATTAAACCCTGCTGGTTTACCTCCAAATCATCTCTCTGATCCACCCCTTTTCTCCATACCTGGCCGCCTCTTGTCTTCAAGTCACGATCTTCTTTTGTCTGGGCTACTACTATAGCCTCCCAACTGGTCCCACTGTACATGTTTTAAAAAGACTTCTTAGTATGAAAAATTTCAAAGGCACACCATTGTAAAGAGACTAATACAATATAATGAATGTTCCCATCCCCCACAATGAGCTATGTGTTACCCGCTTAGCCTGCCCTTGTGTTGCCCTTTCGGCCCATTCTCCATGTTTCCGTTCTGCTTCCAGTATTGTTTCTGAAGTTCCAGTGTTACCGTGTCATTCTGTTTAACAAAATTCACTGTCTTCCCTTTGTCCGAGGATCATGTCCTCATTCCTTATACGGCCATAGTATTCTGCATGATCTCCCTTCACACTTCCAGCCACGTCTCCTACCTAGCCCCACACTTAAAATATTTCAGGCTCACTGGCCTTTTTAAAATTTCCTTGAACATGCCACAAAATCAACCTACCGATTTCCACATAGCCTTCAGGTCTCATTTTAAATATCCTTTCTTAAGGGAAATAGTTCCTAAGCTGCTAGATGAGATTAGATGTATGCCTACTATAACTGAACATTTTTATAACTAAAAAGATACTACCAAACCAAAAAAACCCTAATATGAATACTTTCCTACGTATTATCTAATTTAATCCACATCTATGAGATAGGTGCTATTATTATTCTTCTCCCCATTTTCTAGATAAGGAAGCTAAGGCACAAAGAGTCTCTATTACCTTGTCCATAATTGCAGAGTCAGTAGAAAGACAAACAGTTGTACCTGAGTCTTTACTTTTCCTCCTTTCTATACACGCTAATGGCACCCTGGCTAGGACATCCTTGGAGAGCTGACCTCGGACTAAGTTAATGAGGGGACTGGGCAGCTGTGGGGCTGAGACCGTCTTTGTGCCTATGTACTCGGATGAGAGTAGCCGCACCATCAGGTGCGAATGAGATGTGGTGTTCTACCCAGCACCTGCGTCCCCAGACAGCAACACCTCTGAACGTTAGTCTGGAAAGGCTAGAGAATTCTGATTAGATACTAGACTAACTGTTAGATTGTACTGCACTGAAGATTGTGTCGCACTGAATACACTGTGCCAGAAAACATTGCAATCCATCCTTTCTCCCAGCCTCTACTTC